>JAANYP010002634.1:0-37500 GCA_020465985.1 Centrapalus pauciflorus
TTGCTAATGTCAATCTTTTTGCTATTTCCAATCTTTTCCTTTTTTACCCCTCCAAGAATTAAAATATCACTATTACCAATCTTTTTTTCACTAATTCCAAACTTAACTCTTTTAATCAAGACCATTAGATTATTCTAATCTATGGACAATATTGGTTCTACAGTTCTACACTAAATTTAGGTTCTGCAATGATCCCATCTATATATATATATATATATATATATATATATATATATATATATATATATATATATATATATATATATATATATATATATATATATATATATATATATATATATATATATAGGGTTGAGATCCATGGAGTACCACATTAGACTAGAGTACTGAAAAACCATATTAAATGACATGTTCATTACGATAAAATGTTAAATTTCATGTAAAATTATAATATACACATGTTCAAAATTGCATTATAATTGACTAATTCATATCATTTACATGTTCAATTAGGACAAAATGTGTAATTTTCATGCAAAAGTGCGCAATATACACATGTTTATGTATATTGCACAATTGAACATGTGCATATTGTTATTTTGAATGAAATGGAACATTTTATCATAATGAACATGTAAATGATGTGAACTAGTCAATAATAATGCACATTTGAACATATGTATATTGTAGTTGTGCATTATACATTTAATATGGTACTCCATTACTCCAATCAAATATGGTACTCCATGGATCTTCAACCTATATATATATATATATATATATATATATATATATATATATATATATATATATATATATATATATATATATATATATATATATATATATATATATATATATATATGTGTGTGTGTATATATATGTGTATATATATATATATAGGGGGAGGTTCAATTGAGAACTTTTATGCATCGAGGTACAAAAGATCTCATATCAACCATTAGATCAAAAATTTGTATGGATTAGATTAATGACAAAATGGTAAATAGTTGGACAATTTTATGCAACTTGTGCATTATAGGAACAAACAAGGAAGGGCATTTTGGGGAATGTGCATACCTCATTAAATTTAATATTTCAACAAATAATCAAATAATAAATGTCAAATAAATTCAATTGATACATTTCCAAACTCAACAAAAATTACACAAATTCAAAAAAGATGATGGAGATCGATGCATTTCATCGTTAATCGTGTTTATCTATGCATCGTGTTCAAAAAAGACGCATTTAACAAAAAGAAATACACAAATTCATTTATGCATCGTGTTCGTCGTTCATATTCTTCATTCATCTATGCATTGTGTTCAACTTGTTCATCATTCATCTATGCATCGTCATTGTTCATCATCCATATATGCATCATCATTTTTTGTTGTTCATCGTTCATCATCCATCTATGCATCGTCATTGTTCATCTTCCATATATGCATCATCATTATTCATCGTTCTTCATCCATCTATGCATCGTGTTTTTCATATTTATCATCGGTTGCATCTCTTGTTCATGTTTATCATCATTGTTGTTCATCGTTAATCTTTGTCTTCAAATCATCATCACTATGAAAATTATGAAGAACACAATTAGAGAGAAAGGGAGAGAGAGAGAGAGAGAGAGAGAGAAATGGGGAGGAAAATTAGGAATGTAGTTAATATGAGATTTTAATTTAAAATGTAACTCCTAATTATCTTTTAATGATATATAAAAATTAATTAATTTCATATATTTAGTTTTCCCAAAACGTCCTTTGTGCACCCTTATTAGATTATCCGATGCACAAAAGTGCCCCGAGGTGTCCCGATGCATAAAAGTTCTCATTTGAACCTCAATATATATATATATATATATATATATATATATATATATATATATATATATATATATATATATATATATATATATATATATATGTATGTATGTATGTATGTATGTATGTATGTATGTATGTATGTATGTATGTATGTATGTATGTATGTATGTATGTATGTATGTATATGTGTGTGTGTGTATAACTCTATCTATTATAACAACATATAAACAAAAAAAATAAGAAAATAAAATAAAAAAAGTGTCGATCATGATG
Source organism: Centrapalus pauciflorus (assembly GCA_020465985.1). NCBI lineage: Eukaryota > Viridiplantae > Streptophyta > Magnoliopsida > Asterales > Asteraceae > Centrapalus > Centrapalus pauciflorus. The sequence continues at coordinate 2,067 of JAANYP010002634.1, forward strand.
TTTTCATATAAACTATGTAGTTTCACCATCCTAAAATATTGTTCCAACAAATGATCTTTTCGGTCTTTTACATTGTGGACTTTTAAATATTTCTTAGTTTGCATGTTTTGATGAGTTCAATGGAGAACCATAATGCTTCGAAGAACCATTTTATAGTTATTGGATCAGATGATGCATAATGCAAAAATATTAATGTATCACGTGAGAATTTGATGCATCACGTGGAAATAATGATTCATCATGCGGAAATTGTGATGCATTTGTGACGGTGCATTGAGGTTTTTCGATTTTTTTCGATACATAGAGATTCTTTGTTTAATTCCCAATATATAAAAAAAGGAGTGCACGAGGGAAATGAAAATGAGAGAGCTAGTAGGAACGATAGATGAAGATAGTGGTGGTTTCAGATGTGGTTTTCCAAGAGATTTTAAGGTCGAGTGTCATAGTTAAGATGTATGCGTGCCTCCCGCTGCATTCTCCGTGGGTCCCATTTTTCTTATTCAACTACTTCTGGTTACAACCCCACCCCCACCCCACCCCACCCCCCCTATTTTGTCCTAACCCCACCCCACCCCACCCCCTCACCCCTTTCCCTTTCCCTTTGGTGTTTAGGTGGTTGGTTGTTTTCTAAGTCCCATAGACCCTACACTAAAAGTAGCAACACACTATACTATACTATATTACTATACTATCCTATCCCCCACAACTTCAATTCCACTCTGCTACTTCATTATTAATTTCATTTCTCACCCTAATATATAAATTTATATACTAAATTCACTTTTTTTTTTCAAGGGTTATATGTCAAAAATAGCAACAAATTTTTGTAGTTCTACTGTTTATAGTCACGTTATTTATTTTTTTTAATTAACGTCTAACAACAACACACAAAACACCATGTCACACAGTTATACACCTATAAAACATATTGCAATGTTTTTCAATGATCCAAAAAGTTAAACATGCATACAAGAAAATTCGTTGTCGAATATGTGTTTCTAGTGCTTCAAACGCAAACTATCGAAGAAATCTATCTACTTGGCTGCTAGCTCAATATGTATATATCGTACACCTTTAATCTTGGCATGCGCTAGTTATTCATGTATTACATGATCACTGATATTATTGATTTGCTTAAAATGAATAATACATTGTTTGTCTAGTCTCGATTAAGTTCAAATCCCACAACCTTGGAGATATAACCCTCCAAAGGGAAGTTCCGTATTCAAATCCTACCCGTCCGCTTCAACTTTCAAGATGCCAAAAGATTTTATCTTTTAGATTAGTGGTTTTCTCTGCCTCATGGATCTGGCCTAGCCAACAAAGTTGTTTCAGATGGATTTTATCTGGTTATCGATATTAAAAAGATAAAGAAAAGAGTAAAACGTGAAAAACTTAAAATAAAATCAAGTGAGTACGTTAGAAATAGTGCCCTAATTAAATGATGGAATTTGAACTTGACAGGGTACAAAATCGCGCATTGGATCCTTGATCTCAAGTTGAAATCACTTTCCTCTATGCTTACGTCCACTAGTAGTCCGTAAATTTTTACTTAGCTATTCCATTGCTATATATGTAGGTGAAGGACTTTTAGCCAAACAGTATCAAGGTGATCGATCATCTCCCAATCAACATTTTTCTTCGAGACATAAACGTACGGTAGTATAAGATAATATATTAGGTGGTGTATCAGCTATGAAATATCGATTATTAAATAAATACTCCTTCCATCCCAATTTAAATGTCCACTGGATAAAAACACACAATTTAAGAAAAGTGGGTATATTGTTCTTCTTTATACTTAAATGACAGCTTTACCCTTATTTATGTATTTAATCATATTTTGAAAAAGATAACGACATTATAAACATAAGGCTATTATTGAAATTTAATACATTATTATAATCTACTTTTGGAAATGTACATTTATTTTGAGACAATTTAAAATAGAAATATGGACATTTAAATTGGGAACGTAGAATTAATCGTTAAAATACAAAGGCAAGCATGGTAAAAATTGCAAAAAGCTAGGTCCCATGGTTTGGGCATGGCACCAAAAGGTTTTCATGCGTTGAGTTTGTTTGGACCCATCACTCATCTTCCCATATAAATAAACATGTCCTTGCAACCACTTTTATGCACACCACACTTATTATATATCGATCTTCGTTCTCGATCGATCTCTTTAATTATTTTTCTCTCTAGGTACCAATGTCGTCTGATCAAGAAGAAATGAAGTTATCCGTAAACGTTAACGGTCACTCGAAGGTGCCACCCGGGTTTCGTTTTCATCCTACCGAAGAAGAGCTTCTTCACTATTACTTAAGGAAGAAAGTTGCCTACGAAAAGATCGATCTTGATGTTATTCGTGATGTTGATCTTAACAAGCTCGAACCTTGGGATATACAAGGTTAGTATCGATCATAACTATATATGTATATATACGTATATAGTTTAATCGAACAATATTAATTTACGTATGCATTTGGATTAATTTTTGCAGAGAAGTGTAAAATCGGATCCACCCCACAAAACGATTGGTACTTCTTTAGTCATAAAGATAAGAAGTATCCAACGGGAACTAGAACGAACCGTGCTACTGCTGCGGGTTTCTGGAAAGCCACGGGTCGAGATAAGGTGATCTACAGTAGCTTTACGAGGATCGGTATGAGGAAAACACTTGTGTTTTACAAAGGGAGAGCGCCACACGGCCAGAAATCGGATTGGATAATGCATGAATATCGGCTCGACGATAATACGATTACAACACAAGATGGTTGTACTGTAAGTTTCTTAGAATTCACGTTAATTAATTTAGTTGTTGTTAAATTTGACTTCGGTTGGACTGTCATAGTTTATCTTTCAATTTTGCTTCAGTAAGAAGCTTTAGTTTTTATGGAAACCTTTTTAATGATTTTTGGTGGAAAAATGTAACACATTTAACATCAATTCAATTTAATTAGAATATATATAATATTTGTCGGTTGTTTCATTTCATATTTTCATCCATGAATTAAGTCTTGATTATGAAATATCACCAGAAGAATTTAAGTTTAATTTATGAGTTTTTGTTTCAGGGTTCTAACGTATGCGATTCGGCTCAAGAAGACGGTTGGGTCGTATGCCGTGTTTTCAAGAAGAAAAACTACCACAAAGCGCTTGAAAGTCCGCAGAGATCGTTATCGGCCTCGATGGATTCGAGAACGCAATTGCAATCGTTAAACAAAGACGGTGTTCTCGATCAACTACTCGTGTACATGGGTAGCAATAGATCTTGCAAGCAAGAAGTCGAGTCATTAACCGCGAACCACAATGTTATGCAGCAATTCGTGAACCCGATGAACGATAGATTCTACCACCTTCCACGGCTCGACAGTCCCACCATGACCTTATCACCACACCACAGCTCGGCCAGCTTTGATCAAGGGTTAAGTTTCAAACCACACGTAAACGAGTTCTTGACCGAAGCCGAACAGTCTAGGAATACAAACACAAACACAAACACAGTCGACGATCTCCATGACTCGCGCGAGCGTCTTGATAATTGGGCAGATCTCGAGCGGCTTGTGGCATCTCAACTCAACGGTCAAGTTGATCACAACTCGAAGCAATTATACTCTTGTTACGACGAACCAAATGATCAAGACTTTTGTTTCCAACTTGAGCATGACGATCAACAAGAACCGACCACAACGACAACTCGACCGAGTCACGCAGCGTACACGAGCGAGATCGATCTCTGGAGCTTCGCTCGATCATCGTCTTCTTCATCATCCCCGGATCCGTTATGTCATCTATCAGTATAACATGATCGATGATATCATGATCATATATACCATACTATACGACGTATAACAATATTATTATATAAATATAATATAAAGTAGAAAATGAATGAAAAAAATAGGGGTTAATTAGGGTGGTGGTAGTGCATGAATTGACCAAAAAAATGTAAGGTGATTGATGGGGATGAATAGACAGACACATGGCTAGGTAGCATAAAGACGAAAAAAAGATATATAATAAAAAAAAATAATAAAAAGAAAAAACATTAATTCTAGACAGATATTATATAGAAAAAGGAATGAATAAGAGTTAGTGAATAAAGTTATATATATGTTTGTATGTTGTATGGATGCATGATGGATTTGTGGGGCACGTGCACCAAATCATGATATATATATATCCATCATACAACATATATAATAATATTATCATCATCATCATGTACATGTATATACATATATATATATAAAGCAGTTACATTACATACACACAGTGAATTTATATATATATATATATATATATATATATATATATATATATATATATATATATATATATATATATATATATATATATATATATATATATATCCATCATACAACATATATAATAATATTATCATCATCATGTACATGTATATACATATATATATATAAGCAGTTACATTACATACACACAGTGAATTTATATATATATATATATATATATATATATATATATATATATATATATTATTGAGAAAAAGATATTGTACGTACGTAGGATGGATGGATGAAAATTAGAGTTTGATATTAAATTAGGGTTGTTAGATGATTGATGATTGATTTTAATGAAATGGGGTTGGTCCCATTATATATTGATGAATATTATATATATATATAGGAAAAGGTTTCACCAGCAATGCTAAGTATAAAAAGTTGTATGAAAAGTCGACCACCTTTTTTCCAATTTAAAATTAACATTTTAATTCCACTAAAAATTGAATTTTGAAACTTTGGACGAAAACGTATAAAATGACTCTATACATACACATACATATATACACATACATACACATATTTGTGTGTACAAACATACTTTTTGTTTTCTTTCCGTACATAGGTTAAACAAATCAACTATACTTTATTTACGTTGAGAACTTATGAAATTATGGGCATTGGGCACGGTTGCCCCCTATCGGGCGCCTCAAGGCCGGCGCACTGATAAACTCCATATTCAATGATATCATCCAAATATCAGCTAGTTTACTAAATTTTTAAAACAAATAAAAAGATTAAAAGGTGAGATGAAATTAATAATAATAATAAATGTAATACATATATATAGTGAAGTGTCGTCAAACTGAATATGATTAGATTTCTGTTAGACAACAAACCCACCACACCCAACTCCACTACCTACGTACCGATTAATCATCTCCCTCCCTCCCTCTTCACGGGATCCCATTAATCGTACTAATTAAATACCATCTTAATTGTCTCTCTTTTTTAAAAAAATAATTTATTTATTAATATATCGTTTTTCATGATTTAATATATATTTGTAAAACTAATGAATTTTAAACCAACAGTTTATTTTTAGAGTAAATTAGAAAAAAGTCCCTCTGGTTTATATGAAATTATGAAATAGTCCCTCAACTCCAATAATTACAGAAACAGTCCCTCAAAACACTGTCTACTTGCGATTTCCGTCATTTCACCGTTAGTTGACTGTTAATTTTTCTATAATGACAATTTTACCCTTTCGATAGTTAACATTATTAGTCCCTAATGTTTCTAACTAATTTCAATATTGTTCTTGAAATTTAGTTTTTGCTTTATTATCTTTTTTAAACATACTTATTAACTTTTATCTATTAAAAAACTAAAATATTTATGTTATTTAATCAAATATAATTTAATTTATTAGTTTGTATTTATTAAATTAGTGTTTGGGTTTTACAAATTATTTAATATTGAAAAAGTTATACGAACTTTTTTAATTTTCTCAATTTAACCTCTAATTTGATTTTAAACAAATGATTGGCAATTTTTATTTTCTTATTAATTTAATACTTAAAGTTTTATTTTTACTTGTTCAGTCGCTTATTTTTTTGTCGTCGGTTTGATCAGTCAAACAAAACTTACGTGGGTTTCAAAATTTCACTAATACTTATTTTTCTAAGTAGTTAACTATTATTATTATTATTATTGTTGTTGTTGTTGTTGTCGTCGTCGTCGTCGTCATCATCATTATTCCTATTGTTATTATCATTATTATGATATACTAGTATATTACCCGTGTACTACACGGAATAGTAGAAAACATATTTTTCCAAAACTATATATATATATATATATATATATATATATATATATATATATATATATATATATATCTGAAAAATTATTACAGAAACAACAAATAAAATAGCAATATTATACTATTAAAGTGATTATAGAAAATATATAAAATGGGTTAAATGTAAAATACCTAACTAAAAATTAAATAATAACCAAAAAAGGAAAAAAAAAATTATAGAAGCTAAGAAGTTTGGATAAGAAGGCAACAAAAGATGTGAGTTATAGATTCAAATTCAAATTTGAAATCCAAAATAATAGGAGTTATAGACTCCAATTTTTAAATTTGAAATCCAAAATAATAGGAGTTATATACCCAAATTTAAATTTGAAATCCAAAATAATAGGATGATATTTTATTTCTAAATTAAATTAATTAATGCAATTATTATTTTAATATGGAAATTATAGATTATACACGTGTCGTATCCACGTGATGCCAAGTGGCATTCTAGTTAGGTGCCAAGTGGCATCTATTTACTCTTTTAATAGAATAGATAGATACACACATGTACACAAATATTTCACCAGACATAGTAACAAACTCATTTCAGTTAGGTTTGTGGTTGATAATTTTACTGACAATAAGCGCAACAAACGTCCGAGCCCTCGGATTAATTCTCTACTCTCGACCCCTCAAATGTATTTTATAATGTTTATACTTCATATTGGAATGATCGAATTGTGAGATTAGATGATGATGAGGGGCGGAATAATTGATGCCAAGTGTAATATGGTTACTTATACACGTACATTAGAATAGAATGCACGATGTGAATGTTAGAACATTTTATATGCCTCATATGTATATGTTCTTAATTGAAAGAAAAATTGTATTAATTATTGATAATCATGTGTAATAGATAGATCTACATGTCACATTTAAAAAAGGATATATATGATGTTACGTACGATTCATGAGAATATAATTAAAGGGTAAATTGGTAAATGACATTTACATTCTTATGGGAAGTTGTAATTAGTTTAGTCTCTTTTTCTTTAATGACGACATGAAATAATGCAAAGTTTCATTTAGTCTAAGAGATGGACGACATATGTACGTAACGTACTTCAAAACAAAATATTGATTATGTGTACGTAATTGGGTTTGTTGGCACATATATGTAGTTGGAATTAATACAGAATCTTAATTTGATTTAAAACTGTACGACAATCTCGTCCATCAATTAGATATGTAGATTTAATTGACATGATTAATATGACAAGCTAAGTGTGTAACTAGTGAAAGTGATATTGACATTAGCAAATTATTAAAGCATTGGTAAATTTAAAATAAATTGACAATATCAAAAATATATATTCACGTTAACGTACAAAAATATTATTATAATTAAAATAACGTTAATATGATTAAGTTTTTTAATCAAAAAATTATACCGTCAATTTCTTTTGTTCTAAATAAAATGAAACCGTCCATGATATGTTTGTTTTTCAAAAACAATTACACGCTATAGATTTAAAAGAATTTACCCAAATTTGTGATTCTATACTAAATATTGAAATATTTAATGTCGAACTAATAGAATATTATATATTAATATCGAGTTCAATACCAAATATAGTATATTCAACATTAAATATACAAAGATTAATATTAATAAAAGTTGAATAGGGTACCTATATCTAATATCCAATTCAATACCAAATATTGTATATTCTTAATAAATGAATATTATACTAATCGTTAGATATAAAAAAAAATTACGTGGTATTTATTTTTATTAAATTCTCTTACACATATTTATATTGTATATAAAATATTGAAAATCTAATGTCGAACTAACAATTAATATGGTATATTAAAGATTATCAAGTTAATATTAATATTAAGTATTTAATATCGAATTCAATTCAAATATTATACATTACGCATTAAATATCTGAAAAATGGTGCATACTGTATTTCATTATTAGACATTTAATATTATGGTTTGTCATTATAAAAACCAACATATTTTCATATTTTTTACGTTTTCGTCATTCAATGTTATTTTTTTTAATAAAAGTCTTCAATTTAATTTTTCGTTTTTGGTTTAGTGAAATTTGGATATTAGAACCCGATTTTTAAGTTACTAAAAACCCGGTTTACTAATTATAACCGAGTTCGAATGTCAAACTTTCACTAAACCAAAAAGAAAAAAATAACTTCAAAACTTTTATGAAAAAAATAACACGGATGGACAAAAACACAAAAAACATAAAAACATGTTGGTTTTTTTCATAACAATTAAACCCTTAATATTATTATGCAATATTTGTATTTTGTAGAACACCCAATATTATTAAGCAATATTTGTATTTTGTAGAACACCCATTAATGTTTTGATGCACGATCGATCAATATCTTGTTTAGACTCTAATAGACTTTTTGTATAACTTCTAAGAAAATGCTCGAAATAAAAAATACAATTTATATACAAATATAATGTTCATTTTTATATACATGAAAATATAAGATATAAAAAAGGTTGTCAAAACATAACTTTAGTCAAGTCATGCCTTTTCAAAAAAAGGTTTAAAATGATGAATTAAAATTGGTAAGTTAGGAAAATAAAATTATTTTAATGTTATTGACAAATTTACCATCTTATCGTTATTATTAGTGTGATACTATAATTCTCAGGTGTAGATTGGTTTAACAGTTTTGCATGTGCGTTAATGATCCTCATTACATATATACATACATACATATACATACATATATATATATATATATATATATATATATATATATATATATATATATATATATATATATATATAATTTGGTTCCACAGCGTCCCTTGTGAAAGACTGCGTATCCAGCGTACCCCACATAGGCAAGGGTATTTTCGTAAATGCAGCGACCATTCACAATGCTTAAATTCATCATTCACATTAATTGATCATTCACATTAGTCAATTGATCATTCACATTACTTAATTGATCATTCACAACACTTATTTAACTATTTATACTTCTTGTACACTTATTTGATCATTCACATTACTTAATTAACCAGTCAAATTACTTAATTGATCATTCACATTACTTAATTAATCATTCACATTACTTAATTGACCATTCACATTACTTAAATACATTTAACATTGATGGTATGTAGAAGATGAAGTCTGACATTGCTGTTCTCGTCATTCATCAAATGTGAATGACCATTCACATTAGAAGATTGATCATTCACAAAACGTAGTTGACAATTAACATGACTAATGTAAGGTGCTGATATTATTTCACCAATGTGAATGGTGAAATTTACTAATGTGAATGGTCATTCACATTAGCTGATATTCACATTGGTTGATCTTATTTATGTTTGATAGATTTGAGAATTTGAGCGTTACATGAATGACCATTGTTACTGTTTGTCATTAATCTTGTTACTGGTTGTTAGTAGTTGACGATGCACAGCATACATGCTGTGCTGATATGGTACAACCAACGTGAATGGTAAATTTCCTAATGTGAATGGCCATTCACATTAGCTGAATGATCATTCACATTGGTTGATGTTATTAATGTTTGATAGATTTGAGAATTTGAGCGTTACATGAATGACCATTGTTACTGTTTGTCATTAATCTTGTTACTGGTTGTTAGTAGTTGACGATGCACAACATACATGCTGTGCTAATATGGTACAACCAATGTGAATGGTAAATTTCCTAATGTGAATGGCCATGCACATTAGCTGAATGATCATTCACATTGGTTGATGTTATTAATGTTTGATAGATTTTGAGATTTTGAGCATTACATGAATGACCATTGTTACTGTTTGTCATTAATCTTGTTACTGGTTGTTAGTAGTTGACGATGCACAACATACATGCTGTGCTGATATGGTACAACCAATGTGAATGGTAAATTTTCTAATGTGAATGGCCATTCACATTAGCTGAATGATCATTCACATTGGTTGATGTTATTAATGTTTGATAGATTTGAGAATTTGAGTGTTACATGAATGACCATTGTTACTGTTTGTCATTAATCTTGTTACTGTTTGTTAGTAGTTGACAATGCTCAGATTCACATGTTGTGCTGATATTATTTTACCAATGTGAATGGTCAAATAAGCAATGTGAATGATCATTTAAGTAAGGTGAATGATCAATTAAGTAATGTGAATGATCCTTTAAGTAACGTAAAATGTTAATTAAGCAATGTGAATGATCATTTAAGTAATGTGAATGGTCAATTAAGTAATGTGAATGATCAATTAAGTAATATGAATGATCAATTTGTCAAATAATTATTGTGAATGATCAAATAAGTGTTGTGAATGAATAACTAAGTAATGTGAATGATCAATTAATGTGAATGATGAATTAAGTAATGTGAATGGTCGTTGTAATTACGAAAATACCCTTCCAGGCAAAAAAAGGGGGACGCGCATGGAATTGCATTTTTTGATCACAACCATTGATTTATTTAATCTTGTGGCTTTGGATGGGTACCCTTGGTACACTGGATTTTTGAAGGGACTCTTTTGAACCTAAATCTATATATATATATATATATATATATATATATATATATATATATATATATATATATATATATATATATATATATATATATATATATATATATATATATATATATATATATATATATCGGTAAGAACCCTCATTACCGTGACAACGTAATAACCACTCAAAAATGCATAAATTTGAATATCAAATGCACAAATTTAAAAATTAAAAGTTTTACTTAAAACCATTATTAGTCTTAAATATTAATAAATATCATAATCTAACACTAAAATTACATTCAAAAATTATAATTATTAAATTATAAACTAAATGCACAATTTGAACATCAAATGCACAAATTTTCTTATATGCACAATTCGTACATAAAATAGATAAATTATAGCATGAGATGCGTAAATTTTTACATGAAATGCATAAATTTATCGAAAACATTTAATTTTAGTTTCAAATGCACAATTTTATACAGTGGATGCACAAGTTTTAGAGTGGTTCTCACGTTCTCACAAAATAGAGAGGTTCTCATATGAACCCAATCCTATATATATATATATATATATATATATATATATATATATATATATATATATATATATATATATATATATATATATATATATATATATATATATAGGGGTGGGTTCAATGGAGAACCTTATGCATCGAAGAACCTTGAACAAACCACAATGCATCGCTAGAAAAACTGAAATGCATAACGTAGAAATCGATGCATCACGCGGGAATTTGATACGTCAAATGGAAATAATGTAAAAATCGATGCATCACTCGAGAATTTGATGCATCACGTGGAAATAATGATGCATTACGGGAGAATTGTGATGCATTTGTGGTGGTGCATGGAGATTCTTCAAGATTATTCGATGCATGGAGGTTCTCCATTGAACCCAACTTTACATATATATATATATATATATATATATATATATATATATATATATATATATATATATATATATATATATATATATATATATATATATATATATCTGTGTGTGTGTGGATCATGAGCGTATCCTAAATAATTGAAAGTACTGTACACATCCTCTTGTGAATAATCATACACAAATTTATTTTACATAAACATGTATAAACAATATTATAAGACTTTTTATCAAAAAAAAATCATACATTTATACATTAAGATTCGAAAAATAAATATTGTAAATCGTTTAAAAAATACGTGAATTATCATTCACTTGGTGAACGTACGAATCTGATATTCACATATCATGTGTGTAACGTTAATATAAACATGATTGTGGAAAAAAAATTAAAAGTTTTTTAAGAACGGCACATTCAAGTGCACTTAATTTTAAACTTTTTTGAACTTAAGCATGGTGTGTGTACACACACCCGAATTGGTTAGGGTTCCAAGACGAATTGAATGAACCATTTACTCTTACAACTCATACAAGCAAATTTAGGCTAAAAGGATATCCATCCTCTAATCTCCATCATCAATAGCAGCAGCTTATTTGAGGACTTCTCAAGAGTTGTGATTAATTATATTTTCCTATTCCTATTCCTATTTCGGGTTCGATCCCCGTCGGAGGCAAGTTTAAATTTAGGTGGAGTAAGTAAGTCTGGTGGTAAATAAATAGTTTAGGAGTAGTAGTAGGATAGTTTGCCGTTCAAAAAAAAAAAAAAACCTAACCACTGCACAGACCCTGAAATAAAATATCTTTCTGAAAACTTTTAAAATAAGCACTTTGGACATCATCGATGGATATATGCCTCAACTTCGTCGATCTGATGTTGGCCATGCATCTCCACTACGTTACCTTGAATTATCTACGATTATGTCAAGTTCAATAGAAGCCATAGCTACACAACTTCACCGTTATGATGATTAGAATATAGGGATATTTGCACAAAAAACCCTCATGTTGGACAATTTTTGTGATTAAAAGTCTCAATCATTTTTCATTGCTCAAAAAATCACTCAACTGACTAAAACTTATCAAATAAGGTTTTTTCAAAAAAAGAAAGACTTTTAACATGATAAACCGATTGTAATCTGTTAACCAACCCTTCGTCATCGAATAACATTCTTTCTAGCGAACTCATTTGTCTGTGTTTTATGATTCAAATCACATTTATTGTTGATTTCTTTATTTAAATCTGTGTTTTTTTGTTGGAGTTTACTTTTTCGATGAATTTCTGATATCACTGATGACTTGTCGACGATGGCCTACGACCTTTAGTAAGTTACAACCAGTAATATCTCAATTCTGTGAGATTTTGCTGGTTGGATATGTTTTGTGCAATGAAAAATGGTTAGGGTATTAATTACAAAAATGATTTTAACTTGAGAAATTTTAAACTATTATCCCTAGAATATACGATGCCCCTGTGACTTGCTAGAGGTTAATTAGAATATATGATGGTAAAGCCAGCAAGCCTCAAAATGTGTGTTTAATACAGCGGAATCGAGAGAATTAAATTAAAACATCTACATTTGTAGAGTTTTTTTTATTATATGATGAGAACCTTAAACACAAAATAGAGTGTTATACTTTTTTCTTATTTTCGATGTGAATTTTTATTTATGTGTAATTATAACAAATTTTAAAAGTTATAAACTTAAACAATTTCCTCTTTACGACCCCCTAAATCTAATTGGTTTGGTAAATAGGAGCTCCTAATATTGTCTTTGTAGGTTGAATACCTTCATTACGTGTTATTCTAAGTTACGATTGCTTCGGATATGCCAATGGCATAAAAAATTTTGGAAGGAAATATTCAAGGGTGTTTTATGTCTTAATTAACATAAAATTTACACGTTCCTAAACTATAGGTATATATATACTAGTTTATGACCTACGTATTATATGAATATTTTTTTATTAAATTTATATACATAAAATGTATATAAGTAAAAAATAAAAACGTACAAAAATAATAAATGTGTTTATCTTTTATGGTTAATTGCATAAAAAACCCTAAACTTATCAGCCTTTTGCGATTAAAACCTCAAACCACTTTTCGTTGTATAGAAAACCCCGAACTAACCAAAAATCAGTGAATCAAGGTTTTATCAATGAGTTTCCGGTTGAAACCGGTTATTAATCCTGCGTGAACTGGTAAATAACCTATGTAGAATAAATTTTAATTGTTGAAACTGGTTTCCGAGTATTATACATCATTTTAAGGCTCGTAGATAATGTAATCTCGTTTAAAAATTGCAATTAAAAATTATCAACAGGGTTTTAAATGATGTGTAATACTTGACAATCGGTTTCAACAATTAAAATTTAATTCACGTAGGTTATTTACCGGTCTAATGTGGATTAATAACCGGTTTCAACCGGTTACCAATTGATAAAACCTTGATTTACCGATTTTTAGTTAGTTCATGGTTTTCTATGCAACGAAAAATATTTTGAGGTTTAAATTATAAAAAACTGACAAGTTGAATGTTTTTTTACAAAAAAAACAATAAATTGTATTTATCTTTTATTTTTTTATAATCATAAGTTGTAATTATCTTTTTTGGTGAAACGTAGAATCGACACGTGTCATTTGATGTTAACCTTTGTTTTTATATATATATATATATATATATATATATATATATATATATGTATATATATATATATATATATTATAATAATAATAATAATAATTTCCACAACTACTTCAAATTTCTACATTTATATTTAATTATGATTGTTATGGATAATAATGATAGATATTTATTTTAGGTAAACAATAATTTAATATGTTACAACATCTAATTTATCATTAATTAATTAATGAAAAAAATAAAATCAAAATTTAATGTAATTAAGTTAAGATGTTAAATTATTTGTTTTATTAAAATACATAGATAGATATATATTCGTCTTATCAATTTAAGTTTTCTTGTATTCACATTACATATTTTTGTCGCTTTAGAATGATAGAACTTGGAAGAGGGTCAATCACAATTAGGTAAAGTAAAATACCAAAAGGTCCACCCCTATATTTTATATATTATCTCCTTTAAATAAATCAATACCTTTATGGCTTTATCCTTTATAAATAAATTACCATCATTTCTTGCATTCTTCGCCCAAATTATTATTCAACATAATAGTTAGAGTAAATTACACAAATGGTCCCTATGGTTTGGTGATTTTTGCTTTTTTCGTCCCTCAAACTTTTTTTTGCACCAATAATCCCAAAATCACAAACCTTTAACCCTTTTGGTCCCTGCCGTTAGTTTTAGCTGTTAACCCAGTTAAGTCACGAGGGCATTTCTATCATTTTCATTCTCAGGGACCATTTACGTAATTTTTTAATAGTTTATGTTTTTTGTTTTTATTTTAGATTCATTTTTTAAAAACCAATTTATTTATTAAACCAGAAAGTTTGTTTCTTGATAAATCCAGTGTTGAAGATGACGATGATGGCGGGTAGTTTTCCGGTGAGCATGTTGTTCTCAAATATCAATCATTGAATGTTTGGAAGCTTTCCGATAGAAGGTGGAATATTGTCTCTGTTTCTTCTTTAATCTCTCCCCTGCTTTTATTCCCCCTCTCTCTCTCCCTGCGTTTGCCCTCCGCCTCCATAAAAACCCCCATACCCACCACCAAAATTAACCCAACATTTTATCTTCTTCTTCCACCATAAAACTCCCATACCCACCACCATCAACTTCTCTCACCCGAATCATTTTCGCAAAGCCTATTGCCGGACTCACGGTGGGACTCTCGTGACATCCCCATCGGTAGTGGTAGTCGGAAAAACGCTAAACGTTCACGTTGGAATTCTGGGACCCTTCTGCCGCCGCCACCTTCCCCTCCTCCGCCTCCTTCATCCACGTGGGATTTCTGGGTCCTTTCATGCCGTTGTCGGAGAGGGTACACGATGACGAATGGGAGGATATATCCGCCGCCGCCGCCTCGGAGACGGTGGTAACAACCACCATTCGAATACATATATTGACCGTCGCCTGAGCTACGGAGGTTAGCACCGACGGTGGATTATTCCGGCGACATCTAACAGTTCCATGAACCATATAACCTTTGGAGCTTCACAACCCATGAAGCCACATAACCTCCTGCTCCCGTTAAGCACACCCTTTTCATTTCTTAAATCTCTCATCAATTTTCAACTTTCAACTATTACTTTATATATGAACCTACACTTGCTCAGATGAAGAACTTCAAGGATGAAATGACTTTTGATATGAAAATATTATTAAATAAAAATTATAAAATAAAAGATAATTAGATAAAAATAATAATAATAGAAAAATGACGAAAATGCCCCCATGACTTAACTGGACTAACGGATCAAACTAACGGTAGGGACCATTTGTGTTAAAGGTTTGGGATTTTGGGACCATTTGTGTAAAAAAAAAGTTTGAGGAACGAAAAGAGCAAAAAACACCAAACCACAGGGACCATTTGTGTAATTTACTCTAATAGTTATTTTGGTAAAGGATATTTTTTGTTTATCCAGATTTTGCCCCTTAACATTAATAATTTCATTTCTCTTTCTTGTTTTACTAAATTTATTCGACTTTGATATCATGATTGTTAAATAACGTACTGACTGTCCATTAAGTAATAAGATTCCTCCCAGATTTATGGTTTTTGTCTAACATTTTTAAATACCCGATCTATACTTTTGAATCAATAGATTTAGGTTTCTATTGTGTGATTAAAAGATCTTGTTTTGTATGTGATGTTCTCTACTCATCCTTTCTCTTTATTCTTTGAGATTCATATTTCGTTTTTTGATTAGGGGTTCAAGATCTAATGTTTGACTATGGTTTTTGGCATTTTGGTGAGTGGCGATAGCAGCTTAATGGCAACACCCATTCTTCATTGGAGTTTTTGACATTTTTATGGTAGTTGTTTGAGATATTGGCGATGACAGTCTGATTAGTGATGGCGACGATGTTTCGGGGAGGTGGCAGGGCCGGTCCTAAGATTTTTAATGCCCAGGGCGAATAACAGAGAAAATGCCCTATATTGACATAAATACTTAAACAAAACACACACCGAAATTTTAGGGGTTTGGAACCTAATCAAGCTAGGCGGTTCATTCCCACGCTGAATTTTACTAAAAAAAATAATATGTTATGGCTACATTAACGACATTTGTTTTCTTAACATGAATGTCTTCATTATTTTTAGGTTAACCAAGATATTTAGTTTAAGATCCATGTAATGAACTAGTTAGTTCTTGTTTTTTTTTCCTTACGTTTTCTATTTTGAGCACCTATGATTATTTTAGAGGAAACATGGTAAATCAGAATCAAGCAAATAAATTTTATAAGATAAAACAATAATCGAGCATAGAACGTTAAATCCTGATCAAAACAGCAGGAGCGATGAGTCGCGAGCAAGAAAACCAACATTCGTAAATATCAAACAAAAAGCAACAATTTGCACTATCAACAAATACCTTATCAAACAAAAATCAGCAAAAGAATCAAACAAATACCTATTTGACAGATTGTAACCATAACCATTCACGGATTCTCAAAATAATTAACAAATTGACTGATTGTTTCTCATTCACATTTGGATTTAGTAATTTCAGGTTCAAGAGTTCAATTGAAACAAACAAGAAAAACATTTGGAACCAATTGGAACATTAGCCTTTCTAGAATTTGAAGCCATATGGAATACTTGAAACAAAAAACAAGTCATGCCAAGTTTATCACGATTACAAGCCATGTGCAAGAGTTCAAAGTGCTGAATAAATTAGGATTGTAACCATACTAGTATACTACTATACTAGAATAATGTTCATAACAATATAACACAACTACAAGAGCAGAATAAAAATCAATCCAAAATAAAAAATCAACAGAAGAAATTCAATCAAAATAATAAAACATACCTCATGAAGAATTGAACTCGTTATGTTTTCCAACCACAAATCATTTATGACGATTGAAGAAATGAACATCATTCGAAGCGTCGATCATAAGGCAGAAGCAAGGATGTGAGCCGCGCAAAGGGCGAAGCAAAGAAGTGAGCCGAGCAGAGATCGATTGAAGCTTTGAAGCAAGCGAGTGACCACCGAGCAGAGACGACCTCTGTGTTTAAAACTTCAGCGACAGACACGCACACGCCAACACCCTTCCGTCTTCTTCGTTCTTCATTACGCTTCACGCACGTACGTCCATCGATTGATGGATAAAATCGATTCCCGAGCAAACGATTGACTGATTTCTGAGTGAGACCCTTCTTCTTCTTTGCCGTTTGGGTTTCCTGCTTCACGTTTCCCTTTGATTGCCTGCTTCACGCTTTCATAATTCTGTGAAAAACCACCGGTAGCCTAAAATTGAACCTAGTAATGGGTTACAAGCCCCAAAAAAATGATGCCCCTGAATTTGTAAAAGAATTTCTGCCCTGGGCCTGAGCCCAGTCTGCCCATATATGTGGGCCGGGCCTGGGAGGTGGTTATGTGCAGTGGCAGAGCCACATAGAAAGAAGCGGGGGGAAATGCCCCCAACGATTTGCGTAAATTTGACGAATTTTAGCCTATGAGTTTCGGAAAATTAAAACGGCTGATACTTTATACAACCTCATGCCCCCAACGAAAATTTTTTCTGGATCTACCACTGGTTATTTGTGGATGGTCATGGTGAATAATTAAAGAACAAGAAAGTAAAAAGTCAAGAACAATATAAAGTAAATATTAAAAAAATCCCTTTCACAATTCATGAACAAAAAATCACAATTAAGATTGATTTTTGTTGTAATGTAATAATCCTATTTTAAACATAAAACCAAAAAAATGGGACCCAAATGGGAAACCATGTTGTTATTAGTTTTATTAAAACGGTAAAAAGTTCTCACTTGCTAAATGCAACATAATATTCACTGAAGAAAATAATTTTATCTATAAAAGAATGTTTTTATAAAGAAAATATGTTACTTAAAAGTAAACTAATATTATATTTACGAAAAAGTAAGTAAAACAAAATAAAGTCAATTAATAAAAATAATACAAAGGGGACAAAAACCTGGAAATTATTTACAAAATTATAATATATTTTTAAAGAAAGTAATTATAAATTAAGCTAATTAAATAAAATATAAATTTGGCTAAGACCGATAATGAAATCAATTTAAACAAGAGGTACTAATGGCAGAACAATACAAAGAGCAAAATAGTCATAAAACTTAACGGATGAAATGTTAAGTTTAACAATGATCATGGGATCAAAACCATATAAAATTAGCAAAACAGGAATGACAAATGAATTGTCAAGTTTGATGGATTGAGTAGGGATAACCATCAAACATGTTCAAATATATATAATATGGTTCGATAGATTAATACTCAATTTGCAGCGCATCTGAAGTTACCCATCTTTAGAAAAACCTTTTAAATTTTTTTTTCCATAAACATGTTTTAATTAACATTATAAAAATAATTTGTAGATTTCACAACTTCTAACTCCTAAAAAATGATGTGAATGTACCCTTACATGAATTTGCATATATGTGAAGTACATTTATTTGATTCATGATTTCATTCTCTTAGAATGTGTGAATGCAAGTGAAATTTATATATCATCTATGTAATGTGTTTAAATGATATAATTTTATGTATTAAATCTTGGTATAATGCTACATTTAATTGTTATTTATCAATTGAAGGGTTAAAGCTTAAAAGGAGTTAAAATGAGTAAATTGTGCCTTGGAATGTTCTACTATTGATAAAACTCATTACGCATGTAGGTAATCCTCTCAAGTAAAAGTCTGGCAGATTTGAGCGCAATCGGAGAAAATTTATAGAAAGTCAAGCGCAGACTGCGGCGCATCCCTGCTCCCCAACCGAGTGCTCAACAAAATGATTTTTTCTGCCAAAATACGCGATTTTAGACCCAAGCGCAGGGCGGGGCGCAGGCCTGCGCCCACGGCTGCGCCCAACCCATAAAATATTTTTCGTGATTTTTAGGGTTTTTCAGAGTTGCCTATATATATGAGAAGCTGCCATACGAAAATACACAGATATTTTGAGGAGAAATTGAAGAGAAAAAGAGGAAGAAAGTCCCAGATTCACGATGTAGTCTGCGCGACAACCAACGACGAAGGGTTGGGGGTTTGGTTCCTTCTACGCTCCATCTTTTCCCCATCAATCCAAAAAACTACGAAACTTGTTCCTGACAAGTTCTATGTTTCGTACGCGTTGGTTGATGACCTCGATATTATCGTTCAAGGGTTTGTTTGTTAGCTAAGTATTTATGTTTTCCGTTAGTTTATTATTGTAACGAACGATATTTTTTATTTAGTTTTCTGTGTGATTATTATTTAAATATATTGTTTCGTTCGCTTCTATTTATATCTTTATCGTAAGACGCGTCGTAGCCGTGTTACATGCCGTGCCGAGCTCATTAGATTAGGAGTTTAGACGGACTGTGAACATGACACGATTCGTGCCCAAAATACGGATTGTGATAGATGTGATTGTCATAACTATGTCAATGTGGTTAGGTTACAAAGATAAAACGGAATAATAAATGACAAAGTTATTTGCAACCCTAGGTCGATAATCAATAATTCCACCCAAACCCTAAATCCGAAGTCGTTGGTGTTCTTACTCCGTTCTTTAAGTTTTCGTAACAAAGCTCTTATTATTTTTCCAAAGTTTCGCTCAACCACTTTCTTCCGTCAATTAGTTTTTATTATTAGTTAATAACTATCGTAGAATAATACTGATAACCACATGCTCCCTGAGGAGACGATCCCACTTACCCTAGCTATAAGTTAAGGTGATTGGTGTTTTTATAAATTATTTTTGAACGCTTTACGACGAGCGGTTGTCACACGTTCACAACACTGACAACAGTACAGTTCATGTGAACACACACGTTTCACATAGTTCTAGTGTGTGTTTATGTGTGATTTTTTGCAAGTATTCTTGTATTATTAATTTAAACATGATTATGAAAAAAATTCAAAAAAAATGATTTTAAGCGATGTACCTCCGGTACTCCGCAAAACTAGCGGTACTCATTTGAACCCAAATATATATAGTTCAATTGAGAACTTTTATGCATCGGGGCACCTCGAGGCACTTTTTTGCATCGGATAATCCACCAAGGGTGCACAAAGGGCATTTAGGGAAAACTAAAGACATGATAATTAATTTATTTCTAAAAATCATTAAATGATAATTAGGAGTTACATTTTGAATTAAAATCTCATATTAACTACATTCCTCATTTTCCTCCTCATCTCTCTCTCTCTCTCTCTCTCTCTCTCTCTCTCTCTCTCTCTCTCTCCCTCTCTCCCTTTCTCTCTAATCGTGTTCTTCATGATTTTTTTAGTGATGATAATTCGAAGACGAAGAATAACGATGAACAACGATGATGATTAACATGAACAAGAGAGGTAACCGATGATAATTATGAAGAACATGATGCATAGATGGATGATGACGATGAATAATGATAATGCATAGATGGATGATGAACAATGACAATGCATAGATGGATGATGAACGATGAACAACGAAAAATGATGATGCATAAATGGACGATGAACAATGACGATGCATAGATGAATGATGAACAAGTTGAACATCATGCATAGCTCAATGAAGAATATGAACGACAAACACGATAAATAAAAGAATGATGAACAAGTTGAACACGATGCATAAATGAATTTTTGTATTTTTTTTTTGTTAAATGCATCTTTTTTTTAACATGATGCATAATAAACAAGATTAACGATGAAATGCATCGATATCCATCATCTTTTTTTGAATTTGTGTAATTTTTATTAAATTTGGGAATGTATCAATTGAATTTATTTGGCATTTATTATTTGATTATTTGTTGAAATATTAAATTTAATGAGGTATGCACATTCCCCAAAATGCCCTTTCTTGTTTGTTCCTATAATGCACAAGTTGCATAAAATTGTCCAACTATTTACCCTTTTGCCATTAATCTAATCCATACAATTTTTATGAAATATTATACACTTTTGATAGCAAAGTTGCTTTTGATAGCAAAGTTGCTGCAGTTTTCCTAATTGAAGAACACTTAAGATTCTAGATTAATTTTCAGGCTGGTTGGTTAATTCCGGCAGTTCATACTGTTTAGGCTGTTGTACATTGGGAAACAAAATTGAATTTGTTTTAAGAGAATCATGTTAAACACGAGCCTCAGTCTCGTTTTCTTTTCACGTATTGTAATTTACTTTTTCTCAAGTAATTATAATATCACACTATTTATTCCTACATATATATTCTCTTAGGTAAAGAATGTTTAACTTTTTTAAGGAAAAATGTCAGGGAAACATAATTGATAACCATATCAGATGTACTTCTTATGTCTTTTATTAATGAAAAATAAATCGTGAAGTCAAGTTTCACCTAATTAAAAACGGGAACACCCTGTTGAAGTTTTAAAAATGGTCGGACTCGAGTCTACAACACAAAAACAATCAACGCAAACTCATATATAGCTACCCAAAGTAGTCACAAATGTGTGTTAAATGTAATTACAAAAAGAATCTATCAATTAAAAACATAATGAATTATGTTTTAAACTATAAGGGGAAGCGTTCTTGTTAGCCAATATACTTAGCTTCGGTCTGCTTCGAGTCATAGGTTGTTTATTCTAATTCCTTTAAAAAGATTGATATTTAGAAAATTAATTATATGTACATATTAAGATATTGAATTTAATATATCCACATAATTAATGATAAGAACATGAATCTTGTCTGGTAGGAAACAAACATATACCTTCGTGTGATAAGAACAGTCACAATTTAAAAGAATTTTACCCGATTTAAATTTATTTATCTGTATATTCAAATCCTCAATGTCAAATCCCCGATTACCCAAAAGGTGAAGATAACAACATGCTTCGAAACAAATCGATTGTATATGCAAAGACTACATACATTAAGGCTAATTATTTTTAAAAAAAAAGCTTAATTTACTCGAATAGATATCAATATTTGTGGCGAAACGAAATTTTTATGTGGTAATTTCTTAGCCGAGTAAATATTTCCATTTTAACTTTTTTACAATTGTCATTTAACCGATTGTGTAATTAAAGTCCTTCGACTTCTACTTATTCTAATAGACCGTATAAAATTTATCTAAACTTCAAGTCAAATATCATTTCCTTCTTTTTGTAAAATGAGTAGCAACCACTACAATATTTCTCTTGTTGAAGTATTTGTAGTTGTTACATTTTCATTGTTAAAATATCGTTGAACTTAAATTAGTGATGCTTGTTATACTAACTGATAAACCCTAGAGATATGAAACTTATGAGAATCGAACTCTGAACCTCGTCTGTTTTTAGTTGTTGATAATGATAATTTCTCTAACCAAATAAACCCCAACTTACGGATAACCAACCTAGGAAACTTTGTACCTTTTTTTATTGGAAAACTCTCTCGATTGCAACACCAAACTAAATCGAAGCTTCGATGAGAAGCCAAAATACCCAACATCATCTACAACATACAAAACAAAATCCACACCAAGCAATAAACGCACTCAGATGCAAAAGATATACAACCAACGCAAACCCAACCCCACTGAAACACAACAAACTAGTAATTTACATGATAGTATTAATGAAATAAGCTTCCAGACCCAATCTTGCCAACTCCACAACCCATTATTACTTCTATTACCAATCCAAAGGAGACCCGACATTCGAACCACTAAAAAGATGCCTTCATGTCGTCTTGCTTCAACTTGATAGCCCCCGCGCGCAACGAGTCCGATTTCTTCAACACCAAATCGCCTTAATGGAGATAGAGCACATGTCATGAAACATTTTGTCGCCCTTAGCTTGTGTCATATTAAGGCCATTCCCGGGAATCACCTCCTTAAACGAACTCCACTCACTAACCTGGAAATTCCTCCAACCCCTAGTCTTCTTATACAAACTTTACTTAGATGGTGTTTGGATTTGCGTTTGAAAAAAAAAACTGTAGCATTTTGGAAACTAATAATCAGATAATAGTTGTAACAAAAAGTGTTGCCAGAAATTTAGTATTTGGTTTAGTTTCTGCTGTTTGCTATCACAGTTATCAAATAATCAGATTAATATTTTAAAATGTTTGGATTTGCATTTTAACTTGTAAAATGACCAAATAATCACTTATTATGTAAATAAGCTACATTTTCTTAACTTATGAAAAAGTGTGATAAAATTAATTATTAACGAAATAATTACTTATTAATGTATGCAATCAAAACACTTTAAACTAATTATGTACGTTATTATAACATAATAATCTAATAATATTCAACATAACGTAAAATTAAATACCCTTTTAGAAACATGGAAACACTTTGTCACCCTCAACCTGTGTCATATTAAGGTAACTAACTATATATTGAAATAGAAAATGTGAATTTATATGTGATATATTATTATCAATAGATGTATAAGAAATTTGAATGATTAGTTCTACGTTAAAAATTAACCTCATAAATGTCGTGATTATGTCAATAGTAATGAAATACAAGGACTAAAAATATCAAACATTGATAGTTAAAGATCTTGAATATTAAACAAGACAATTAAGATACCTTGGAATCGTTATTACGTAAGTAAACAAAGAACGTTGCATAATTTATAATTAATTAAATAGAAATGAATTAAAAATGAAAGGTTTGGTTTGATATATACGGACAAGAAAACACAGATTTTGTTACCCAAAGAAAAATGGCACACCCGAAATGATTTGCAACGGGACCTACTTACTACCTTCTCCTTAACTCAAAGGGTTTACCGACAAATTATCATAATAATAGGGGAAATTACGCAAAAAAACCTTTAAGTTGGATCATTTTTGCGATTAAAACCCCCAATCATTTTTCATTGCACAAAAAACCTCCAACCGGTTAAAACTTTGTAAATTTGGGTTTTTTTCAAAAAATCTGACTTGCAACCGGTTTAGCCAGTTGCAACTTGATGACGTGTACAATTTTTAAATAGATTTTTGCGTAAAAAACCCCCAACTTGTTTAGTTTTTTCAATTAAAACCCCAAATCATTTTTCATTTGATAAAAAACCTCTAACCAACAAAGATAATTAAAATGAGTCTTCACACGATGGAACATGAATAAACGAAATTCAGAAGCTAAAAATGGAACATAAATAAACGAAATTGAACATAAAGCTGAAGCTAAAAATGCAACTCGTGAACACAAAATGAAATTGATTCCATCGGCACAGTTGAAGTTAAAATTCAAAATTAAACGGCAAAAGTTAATCGAATATACATACATAAAATAAACAACACTGAACATAAAGATGGGATGGAGTAATCGGAGTTGCCGGAGGTAGAGAAGAAGAGAAAAGGTAAATATTATTGTTGGTTAGAGATGAAAAAAAATAGTTAAGGGTTTTAATCGAAAAAAGTAACCAACTTCAAGGTTTTTGATGCAAAAATTGAGTTTAAGAATCATAGATGTAGTGCCACGTAAGCGCCACGTAAGTCGGGTTTGCCATGTGGACGTCACGTGTGTGCCATTTAAGCATATTAACCTATTATAACCGGTAATGTCCTAATTTCAAAAGATTTTACCGGTTAGAGGTTTTTTGTGCAACAGAAAATGGTTAGGGGTTTTAATCACAATAATGGTCCAACTTTAAGGTCTTTTACGCAATTATCCCTATTAATTACAAACCGTTTTATCGTTCAATGAATAGTAATTCATACGGTAAGGTAGCTCAAACCAATAAATAAACAGTGACTTATTTTAATACTTTATATATATATATATATATATATATATATATATATATATATATATATATATATATATATATATATATATGATGTATAACATTTTTGTTTTTTTATAATAACTTTTGATATACTATGTTCTATAAAAATTTATATATATCATTGTGATTGCATTATAATTATTATTAACTAGAAACCGTTTCACTGTTCAACGAATAGTAAAGCGAGCATACATGTATGTCAAGCAGGTAGGTAAACAACTGATTTGTTTTAATACTTTATATATAATATATACCATTTTTGTTTTTCTATAATAACTTTTGATATATTATATTTTATAAAATTTAAAAATATTATGGTGATTGCATTATTTTTTATCCATATTTCGATATAAAATTTACTACCATCGGAATTATTTTTATTAAACAGACGAGTATGCAACTGACTTCTTTATTTATTTTATAGATAATGTTAACTATTTTTTTTGGTTATTATCTTTGATAGATTATATCTTATAAAAATTTGGATACATAATTACGATCACATTATCTTTATCTACATTTCAATATAAAGATTTTTCATTGAAACAATTTTTAAAATGTCAAAATTTTTAGTGTTTAGTTGGTTTCTCAATCCACTCTTCTCATTTATAAACTCAGACCGAAACCAGGTAATGATCATCAGGTGAGGATCATGAGTGGTAGCTGATGTTATTTTATTAATCATATTGTTTTTATTAACATTTATATACAATTTACTGATGTGTAAACTAAAAAATAGTTTCATTGTAATATTAAAATTTTTTATATAACATATAATTTTTTAATAATTATAATCTTCAATAAGTATTGTTTTACAAATATTGAATACATCGTTATAATTGTAATATTTTTCAATATGAAATTTGTTATCGTCCATACTATTTTAAATTTTTATCACTTTAATATTATTTTTTTTATAATACAGTTTTCTTATATAACCCTTAATATACGTTGTTTTGTATAACTCAAATACCTCAACATGATCACATTAAGCACAACTAATAATAAATATTTAGTAAAAGTTTATCAATAACTTCAAAAGAATTTTAAACTTAATTTTGTTTAATGAATCATGCATGGATTTATCTTAGATGTTGTCTTCTATTTTAGAGAGTGTTTGGTTTTACGTTATGAACGAGATTATTAGCTTAATTATTACGTTACAATAACGCAAATAATTTGGTTTAAAATGTTTGGATTACATACGTTCATAAGTGATTATTTATGTTTAGAGTTAAATCTACCACACTTTTTCATAAGTTAGATAATGTAGCTTATTTGCTTAATAAGTGATTATTTGATAATTTTACAAGTTAAAACGTAAATTCAAACACTTTAAAAACTGATTATTTTGATAATTACGATATCAAACAGCATAAACTATATCAAACATTACATTTTCTAGCAACACTTTTTGTTACAACTATTATCTGATTATGAGTTTTTCAAAACGCTACAGTACTTTTTTAAACGCAAATCCAAACATAGATTGAAGGCTCATTAATTTTTTATTTTTAAAAAAATAAAACTGTCCTCCCATATTGATTTAAAAAATATATTCTGCAGTTGCATAATCACAATTGTTATGTAAATTTTCTAAATTAATAACATAAAATATATAAAAAAAGATTTTGTGAATTTTATTTATTTCTCGTATAGTGTTGTTAAATATCACAGTTAAAATGTTTTAAAAAGATACTTCAATTGTATATAGATATATTATTATTATTATTATTATTATTATTATTATTATTATTATTATTATTATTATTATATAAATAATATTTCAAGATTGCATGCATTTTAAAGCAATAATTTTTTTAAAATATATCCTATATAATAGATTGGTAAATAAAGCAGTGTGAGTATAAAATAAAGATGTCAATCGATTGATGTTGGTGTTGAACAAGATATTAATTAGCTCCTACTTTTGCATCATAATTATGATAAATAGAAGCTTATTTATTTAATTAATTCATTTTAATTTCTAAGAATTGAATTTGTTATGAAAAGGAATATTATTTATTAATTGTTTCATAGAAAGTTTCCTTTGTGATGTTAACATGGGAAAAAGCTTGATGCTCATAAATCATCATTTTTCTGAATACTTTTTACACTTTAGTAAAAAAGAAATGAAATAAACATAAAAAACTAAATAAACGTTTTCTTTCATGTAATTATAGGAAAGCGATATAATATCACATTGAGTTAACATTTTTTTTTTTTTTTTTTACTATTTTAGATATACGAATAAAAAGAGTTGGAGTTTTTAAAAACCATAAATTTTAGCTTTTAAGTGCACTTGATACAATGAAATGAAAATGAAATAAAATGAAGAGGTTTGTATATATTGTATTTATCTAATCATGTTAATGAAATTACATTACAAAAAAAATTGATTTTTATTTCCTTTTTCGATTTGTAGGTTTTACTTGATTCTTTATGTCTTGGTAGAGATTTAAGAATACACTATCAATTAGAAAAGTACGTGAATGGAATCAATTTTTTTGTTAGTGTATCATGATTAAAAACACAATGTAAATTTCTTTCATTTTCACTTTCTTCCATTCCACCGTATCAAACATCCCCTTGTAAAGTTATAGGTCACATGCCAAAACAAACCACTACAAGCAAAATGTCATTTAGTGACACATGCTTTTAGTGACACAAAAATAAGTGTCACTATATCTTACTTTTAGTGACACGTATAAAAAGAGTAGGTAAAGAGCAATCTTTTACCCACACTTTTTCTTTTTTAGTGACACAAAAATTTTGTCACAAAATACTTGAGGCCTATACCCACATACCTTTTTAGTCACTAAATATCTATACTCACTCCACTTTTACCCACTCTTTTTTTGTCAAAAAAGTGTCACTATAGGTATCAAAATCTTTTACCTACACAATAAAAAGAGTGGGTAAAAGTGGAGTGACTATAGATATTTAGTGACTAAAAAAGTATGTGGGTAAAGGCCTCAAGTATTTTGTGACAAAATTTTTGTGTCACTAAAAAGGAAAAAGTGTGTGTAAAAGATTGCTCTTTATCTACTCTTTTTATAAGTGTCACTAAAAGTAAGATATAGTGACACTTATTTTTGTGTCACTAAAAGCATGTGTCACTAAATGACACTTTGCTTGTAGTGAACCCATATTATTATAAATATAAAATACGATTATTTATAGTTAATAATGATAATTATATGTTAATAAATAATTTCTTTTGTGTTTAGCTATAAATATTATGATTATAAGATAACGTTAAAAATAATAAACATAAATCTACAATCTATTATTAATTAGAAGGGGAATATGTTGATATGTAATTCATGATTAAAAAAAAATATTCCAGGGGTTTGGACGAAATTGAGATTTTCATCAAGGTGCAATCACAATCTTTGCTTTGGATCACCCACAATGCAAGTGATTAGACTTTGTGAGGAAATGTTTACTCTGCTACAAGGGGATAACAATTTTGGACCGTTCAAACAAACGGGTTAATTATCAAAAATCATAAAATTTACATAATTTTGAAATTTTTTCAAATAACAATTTGTTTAATACAACGTTTTATTAATTTTCTTTAAAAAAAATTATATTCTAACTTTTTTTTTACGATGTGTCAATTTAACAATACTGCCCGTTTGGCTTGTTAGGTCAAAATTTGCCACCTGTATGCAATGAGGATTGCCTTTTGGTGGTGGGTTTGTGCCTACGGTCACAAATTAATTTATTAATATACCTGTTTTATTTTTTTTTTATTTTATAAAATTGACTCATTTAAATCAATTTAATTTTTAATTAAAGTAATAGGATCAAATAAGATCGGGATATTAAGATCGGGATATTAAACGGTTTCGAAACCGGATCGAACTGATCCAGAACCAATTTAACCGAAACCGAATATTGAAAATTGCAAGAACTGATAACCGACCAATAATTGTAATGGGGTTTCGCTTCAGTTGTGATACATGTATTTCGGGTACAGAACCGATTGGAACCAATATATACATATACTTCTATCTATTATAACAAGATGTAAACAAACAAACATTAAAATGTAATAACTGAAGTGTCGATCATGATGTTTTCTTGTAATTTTATGTAGTTTCACCATCTCAAACTATAGTTCCAACAAATTTTTTTTTTCGGTTTTCATATTGTGGGCTTTTAACTCATTTTCTTGATTTGGATGTTATGGACTTTTCAAATTATCGGTTCAATGCCCGATAAAATCGATATTTGCAGAACCGTTCACCGAATAACCAAAAACCGAAAATTGAAGATAACAAAAACCAATAATTGAACCGAATATTATAAACCGATTCCAATCGATTTCGGTTCTGATTTAGTTCCAATTTTAGTTCATTTTTCGGTCATTCCTCACATGTACATCCCTATACGATAAAACTTAAAAGTTTCACTAGGATTCTATCGATAAGAAATCCTACTAATGATCGATTCATTTTTCTGACCATGATAATAAAATTTTACGATCTAAACATCGATATCTGGATTTTAACAACCAAGGTCTCAATATTATTTATAAATATTAGTGTGTGTGAAATAAAGATCCACTTTTATATTACTCTATCCAGAGTAAATTACATAAATTGTCCCTATCATTCACAAAATTATTTAAGGACATAGACTTGGTAAATGAATATGAAATTCACATATAATGTGTTTAACGTTAATTTAAACATGATTGTGAGAAAAATTTATGATGAATCTTGCGATTAATTGATACATCGTAAAAAAAAGTCTAAACAAATTTAAAAAAATGATTATTGGTGCATCTCCCAATTAATATATCAATCAACATGATGCATCATTGGTGCATCTCGCGATTAACCTCTAAATCAACACGATGCATCTCGCGATTAATCCTCAATCAACACGATGCATCTCGAATTATTCATCATCTCGAATGCACAACATTCATGTATACGATTTTTTACCATCATTTCTGACTGTTTATCATCTCAAATTGTACATCATCTTGGATGCACAACGTTCATCACAACATGTTCATCATCATCATCTTGTTATTCCTTCACCATCTTCGTGTTTATCACAATGGACTTCGTCTTTATCATCATTGTGTTTATCCTTCATCATCACGTTCATCTTCGTCGACAAAAAACTGATGCACACGTGATGATGATGGGTCTAGCGATGGCCAGCCGGGAGAGAAGGGGTGGCCGAGAGAAAGAGAGTGTTCATCATGCATCATCTCCGTGTTCATCCTGTATCATCTTCATGTTCATTACAAGTGATTACGGTGGTGGGTCTAGCGATGGTCGGCCGAGAGACAGGAAGCAAGGGTGGCCGTCAAAAAGAGATATGTGGGGGTCGACGAGAGAGATAGTGGGGGTGGGGGTTGGCCTAGAGAGATAGAGCGGGGAAGAGAGAATAAGGAAATGTAGTTTATATATATTAACTAGTTACTAACCCACGTATTACGTGGATATTTTATAAATAAATTTTTACTAAAAATCTACATAAAGCGTCAATTACATACAAAAATGTTTAAAACTTTTTATTTTTAGATTTTTATGTATAAGTAAAAAACTAAAAATTTGGTTTTTAAATAGAATACAATTTAAAAAAATTTAAGAATAAAAAAATTATAAAACAACTTATTTTCAGTATTGCTTTATTTTTACTTTTTAAATATATAAAAGATGAATAGTTAGCTAACGTTAGTAGTTAAATCTGAAAGTTATTTAAATCAATTAAATTTTTTTTTAAAAATAAACTTATATTAATATTAGAATATTTAAAATATTTCCTTTTTTAACCGTATGTATTAAATATGAAGGTATTTGAATTAGATTCCATAAATAGTCTTAATAATAAATTAGTAAAATTAAAAATCTAATTATGGAAAAAAGGCGGGAAATCAAAAATTTAGAGAGATGAGGTAATGACACGTGTCATGAGAGGTTTTCTTTTATTAATATACTAGTTTAATACCCATATTCTACATGGATTGATAAAAAATTTGTTATAAATTTAATATTTAAAAGGCGGGATCCCTTAAAAATCTTAAATTTAAAAAAAAAAATTAAGATACAAAAAAAACAAAAACAAAAAAAGATAAAATACAGGCAAAATCATTGAGTCAATGGTTTTTTTTTAATTATTTATTATTTGAGACATTTAAACATGAAGTTTATTATTTTATTGTTTTTTAAAAATTTCATTTTAGCTTGTTAATTTTGAAAACTTTTAATGAGTATTAATTGTAGTTTCAATAGTTTAGGAAACAAAAATAATAAATTTTAAATTAAATCAATTATGCATGTTACTTAAATTAATGCTAATTTTTATTTTTGGAAAAAGAGCGATAAAATAAAAAAGTAATGTATTAGAATGATGACATGTGGCAATTATTGTTCTCATTTATTATAATATATAGATATAGATTTAGTCTCTTAATTAATAGAAATAAATAAATAAAATAAAATCTTATAATTTAATGAGATTTATATTTGTATTCCAAAAATGTCCAATTGTACCCTTATATAAGTAATGTATTTTTAGTTATTTATGGTTCCTCAATGCGTCAAGAATCTCTATTGAATCTCACTATATGTGTGTGTTTGTGTGTGCACGCGCACACACACATATAGTGAATCTCAAGAATCTCTATTGAATCTCAATATATGTATGCGTGCGCACGCATATATATCACAAAAAAATTGGTTCGAGGATTCACTTAGATGAAACTATATAGAAATGAACCTCGTTTAATTATTTATGTTAAATAATATAGTATACTAGTTATTAAACATAAAATTACGAACCTAGTCTTTTTATGATACTTTCTAATTAACTATTTCGAGTTACGTATAAATTTATTCTGTCCATCTCTGCCATTTGAAAACTACGTGAGTGATCACTCATGTTACCATCATCAAAACATGACCACAATTACTTAATGATGGTAAATCCTCGTTGATTGCCGAATTTATATGATAGACAAAATAACGTGAAGATTTAAAGTAGAAGAAAAATCAATCAATTAACGGAAGAAGACGTATTTGCTTCTTGAGTTTAGTCAATAATTGAATTTGTTTTACATAATTATATATGTACAAGGAGATGCGTTTGATAAGGAATTAATATATGTATGAAAGCACTTTGATATGATTTTGATTGATGTTAGTTTTAGAATTAAGGTTAGAAAATGACTCATCTTCCTCCATTAATTAATTAAAAGCTAGTCTTTATATTAAATTATTAATTGAAACTTAATTGAGAGCTACCATTCATCCTCTCTCTCTCTCTCTCTCTCTCTCTCTCTCTCTCTCTCACAATTTAACAACCATTCCCATCAACATATTCTTGAACATTGTAAAATCGATCTTATGCTTTATTGAATCTAAATAAGTTGTTAGGTAACTAGTAGTCTACTCATGTCACCTTTACTCGATCATGTCATTCTAAAATACTTTGGTCCCATTTGAAAAAAAGATCATTCATTCATTTGGTTGCTATAACTTCTTAATCCACAACCAAAATGAGAAGTCGACCAGTCGCTTTTTATCTCTAAAACGAGGACACAGACAAACAGAGTCACGGCAAACCTACCACATATTGAAACGTTAAACGACATCCGTAGATCCATGTCCCTAGCATACAATCATCACACGCATGTATGTATATCCCACGTACAGATAAAGGGCAAGCAAACACGCCACGTATTCTAAACATGTTACCTTATTAATCTTACTTGATTGTAAACTTTACCTTTTTTTTTGATCTCGTTATCTTTAATATTATGACTTAAGACTAAGGTTCTTTTGTGTACATTTTATTCGTTGTGAACAACCATAAAATGAATTTGAATCTTGTTGAAAACAGGGTTAATGTCTTACAATAGCAACCTACTTTTGAAAATGTATCGATATGGTGCGTCTACTTTTTTAATCGTCTATATGATACGTGTACTTCAATTTTCTGTATCGATATGGTCATTCTACATAATAGAGCCCGGTTTTTACATACGAAACAGGGTTCTAATGGTATAAAAAACAGGGGTCTAATACAAATATGGTCATATCGGTATAAAAAATTGAAGTACAGGTACCATATCGACATTAAAAAAAGTAGACGTACCATATTGATAAATTTTCAAAAGTAGGTTACTATTGTATGACTTTACCCCTTGAAAATACTACTGAACTCTTCTATTAACTTATTAATCTTATTGGTAACTATTAATTTTGTTGAATCCTATGAATTTGTCGAATCTTATGAATCTTGTTACAAACACTACTATAAACCTTTAAAATGTTCTGATTTTTGTTGTAGACACTTCTATATACTTTTTGAATCATATGAATCATGTTACGAACACTTGTTTATATATGAATGATTATATCTATGTTTTTTTATTTGTTCACAACGTTCACAATAAAAATTTGTTCACAATGAATCTCATCCTACTTAAAACTAAGTTTTATACGGTCCCTTTTTACAAATATGTCGCTCACCCACCACATGTTAATTAAGCTTCAATTTTAATACTACATATATTAATAACACATATGTACGTGGTTTTGCATAACTTTCTTGAAAGTTGTACGTTCCATGATCCATCTATAGATATCTTGATTTTGATAATTTGAGTAGCTTTAATTATAGTGGTGTCCAAAGTCGAATTCGTATGTTTCTTAATAATATGTGTTTTCAATTAATCATTTTTTTAAATATGGTTTTAGAATCAAT
Source organism: Centrapalus pauciflorus (assembly GCA_020465985.1). Classification (NCBI taxonomy): domain Eukaryota; kingdom Viridiplantae; phylum Streptophyta; class Magnoliopsida; order Asterales; family Asteraceae; genus Centrapalus; species Centrapalus pauciflorus. The sequence continues at coordinate 36,198 of JAANYP010002634.1, forward strand.
AAAAAGGTGATGATTCGATTGTTTTCGGAGTAATAAATTAAGGACAACGTTTCACAATCATTAATTTCTTCCCTGCATGCAACTTGTAATTTTCTAAGAACTTATATATATATATAGAATCAGGTTCATCAGCGTACCTATAAGATTCCAGCGTACCCTAATGTGAATGATCATTCATATATATTTTTTTTAATAGACATATATAAGACAACATTATAAGACTTTTTTTCAAAAGAAGTAACATCATAAATCTTATGAATGGTAAAAAAAGATCATGTGAATGGTCATTCACACCATTCACATGATGTGAAATGACCATTCACATGGATGACCATTCACATAAATATGCATTGAGCATTCACATAATTTTTAAGGACACAGAAAGTGTGAATGTATGTGAAATTCATATATCATGTGTATAACATTAAATTAAACATGATTATGAGAAAAAAAATTTTAAAAAAGTTTTTTAAGGTTGGTACCTTCGGTTGCACTTGATTTCGAGAGGTACCTTTTTGAACCTGAATCTATATATATATATATATATATATATATATATATATATATATATATATATATATATATATATATATATATATATATATATATATATATATATATATATATATAGATTTGGGTTCAAATGAGTACCACTAGTTTTGCGGAGTACCGGAGGTACCTCGCTTAAAACCATTTTTTTTGAAATTTTTTTTATAATCATGTTTAAATTAATAATATAAGACTACTTGCAAAAAATCACACCTAAACACACACTATAACTATGTGAAACGTGCAAGTTCACATGAACTGCACTGTTGTGAATGTATGTTCACAGCTAAGCATGTTCACATGAATTTTTTCACGTTCACATGACTTTTAAGAGGCTAGAAAGTGTGAATGTGTGTAATTCTTTTACGAATAGGCTTATATTATTTGTATCTAAATTAATATGAAAAAAAAATTAAAAAAAAACTTTTTTTCAGAGCATGTTCACATCTAAAACCCGTGTGTTCACAGGTACTCACGGTACTCTGCATTTTTTAGGTACTCACACGAACCATATTCTATATATATATATATAAAAATAAAGAGAGAGAGATTTTTAGGTTCAAGTGAGTATTACCCATTATGTAGCGCAACAGAGGGTACCACCCCTAAAAGTAATTTTATTGAAAGTTTTTTTCATTAACATGTTTTAATCAACATTACATAGATCATATGTAAATTTCACGCAAATTCGAACACTTTAAGTGCATGAAAACACGCATCACATAGATGTATGTTCACATACATTCAAAATTAT
>JAANYP010002634.1:40000-48132 GCA_020465985.1 Centrapalus pauciflorus
TGTCTTCAAAATTATGTAAGTGTGTGTTCACATCATTTTTTAGGAGCTAGGAGATGTGAATGTATGTGAAATTTACATACGATCTTCATAATGTTAATTAAAACATGTTTATGAAAAAAAAATTTAAAAAAGTTTTTTTAAAGGTGGTACCTTCTGGTGCGCTGCATTTGGATGGTACTCTCTCGAACCATATTCTATATATATATATATATATATATATATATATATATATATATATATATATATATATATATATATATATATATATATATATATATATATATAAGACTAAATAATAAATAATTAACTTGGAAATATATTTTAAAATTGTGAGGTATAAATGGTAAGGACAAAAAAAGACGCTAAATGATCGACTAAAGTGAGTACGTAGCACATGCACTATAGTAGAAATTAATGGTAGATACATGCATGGCTTATGGCTTATGGCCTATGGACAGAGACATTTCATTACTAGTTTTGAATTTTGATGATGAACAGAGAGAAAAATAAAGCCAAATGTGTACAATTTCAGACTCTATCTAATCTCTCTCTTTTTACTTTATTATATATATATATATATATATATATATATAGGGTCGGGATCAATGGGGTACCATTTAGACTGGGGAACCGGAGTCCACCCATGTTTGGTTATAAGTTTAAAAGGGTAATATGGTCAATTAGATTTATATTAAATAATAGATGACAACTAATAATATAATAGTTCTCCTAATTATAGAGATTTACTTCCATAACATATCTATAATAAATTCAAAATGAGTTTTAATGAACATGTTCAATTGGATTCGACAATGGGTATTAGTGAACATGTTCAATTGGATTCGGCAATGAGTTTTAGTGCACATCTTCAATTGGATTCGACAATGGGTTTTAGTGAACATGTTCAACCGGATGTGTCAACTAAAGGTATTTATTAATTTTTTCAAACCGTTCGTGAATGTTCAGTTTCATTTACATGTTATTGAACATGTGCAGTTGGAGTTTTTTTTTTTTTTTTTGTCGTTGTTAACCGTTTTGATGATAAACCAATATTGACGGTATTGAACATGTTCAATCGTGATTTATGAAGTGTCATCAGTGCACATGTTCAGTATGGGTGTAATAAATGATATTAACTAAAATAAAGATTTTCATGGGATACACAGAATCTTTTATTCTAATTTAAATTTTTTAATACCATTTTGACCCCCAACATTAATTAATGTGGGAAAGAATTTTAAGTAAAATTTATATTATATTTTAATGATTTTAATGATAAATGATTGACTACAAATGGTTCCCCGGTACCCCAGTCTAACATGGTACCCCATTGATCTTGAATATATATATATATATATATATATATATATATATATATATATATATATATATATATATATATATATATATATATATATATATATATAGGGAGGTTCAATGGAAAACCACCATGCACCGGAAAACTTGTGAAAACCGCACTGCACCACCACAAATGCATCAAATTCCCCGCGTGATGCATCAAAATCCCGCGTGATGCATCAAGTTTCCCGCGTGATGCATCAAAATCCCGCGTGATGCATCATCTTATTTACGATCATGCCACCGCGTTTTTCATGAAATGCACCAAATCGAACGGTTTGCGTAGGTTTCCATAGTTTTCAGGTGCATAGTGGTTTTCCATTGAACCCACCCCTATATATATATATATATATATATATATATATATATATATATATATATATATATATATATATATATATATATATATATATATATATATATATACATTTGTATGTATGTATGTATACATTCCCAGAAAAACTACACTCCCGCGTGATGCATTATCTTATTTACGATCATGTCACCGCGTTTTTAATGAAATGCACCAAACCGGACGGTATGCGTAGATTTCCATAGTTTTCAGGTGCATAGTGGTTTTCCATTGAACTCACCCGTATATATGTATGTATGTATGTATATGACCTACAGGTACGGGTCCGGAAAAATGAGATTTTTGCTCGTCCTTAATGTGTACGCATGCTATAGAGGACAAATGTAATATTTTTCAATAAATTGAAAATTACATATTAGTAGATATCAAAATAATGTTTATAAATAATGAGTGAACAAGATAATGAAAACAATCAACAGAAATTGTTAATCAGTACCAAAAGAAATCACATCATTGAGAAAAAAAATCATTGCTTTCATTGAATTAATTAAATAGGAAACGATTTAGAATTTTAAAAATTATTTGATTATGGAAGTAAAACAAATAAAACATAAACAAAAGAATTTGGGCCTAAAAACGGGCCTAACAACTATGATTTAAAGTCAAACTCTTTTAATTTTAAATATTTTAAACATACAACTACATTTTATTTGCATTTGGATGATTTTCTTTTAGATATTAGAGTCATAAGTTCAAATAACTTTTAAAGTAGCTTGAAGTTCTTAAAAAATAAAATTATTAAAATAACCATAATTTAAATAAGATTTTCTTTTAATTTATTGATTTATATGTATTTATATGTTATTTTATATTTTCCAGCTACAACTCCAATTTCAGCTACTTTATCGAATACGTCTATTAATAAAAGCTCCAATTAAAATAAGCTCCAGTTACTAGCTCTAGTTAGCTTTATCCAAACATGTCCTTAAACTAATAATTAATTGTTGAATCTATTTTATAACGTGTATTGAATTGTTGATAGAATGTGCATAATATGGCCCTATGTATCATTTTGTACATAGATGGCCCATAAATTCAATGGCATAAATTAAAATTCGTTTCAGATATCCAAAATATGTGAGAACCTCTTAGAAATGGATGTGGTATCAAATTGTTCCATTGCTTCTTTGGTAAACCTAATATCATACTAAAAAAACATTGTTAAGAGGCTGCCTCATTTGGTCATCCATAATTGATGTTTGGTACGATGGAATGGAGTAGAATACAATCACATGAGGTCTAAATGCTTTTTTGTTATAAGACAAGGGCATTGATTCTCATAAAATAGAGAATGAAGTTTATAAATTTCATTTCTCTTTTTTCATTACCAACATGGAGAGAATAAAAAAGGGAAATGATATCAAATAGCTATGTACTTTGAGTTTGTACACATTTATGTAGTGTATTTTTTGTGCATATTTATGTAATGTACTATTAAATGAGTTTCAATCAGGTAATTGAATGACTTGATGACCGGTAACAACATGGAGTTTGTACACATTTATGTTGAGTATTTTTTGTGCATATTTATGTAATGTACTTTTAAATGAGTTTCAATCAAGTAATTGGGTGACTTGATGACTGGTAACAACATGTCACCCAACCATCTAATTAGAACATTTTTAAAAGTTTGACAACCAATGTATACAATAGAAAAGGTACACTACATAAATGTGTACAAAAAGAAAGTCTAAGGTCTTGTTTGTTTTTCATTAAGTGCCTCTTAAAAGGTTCTGAAGTCTAAAATTCAGAACTTTGATGAATTAAGATTTGTTTGTTTAGTTTCAGATTTAAGAGGTTGCAACCTCTGAATTTACCTCTTAAAATTAAGAGGAAGAGAGTTGTCAGAACTAAAATTAAGAGCCTTTCAGATCTTAATGCTTCCTCTTAATTTCAGACCTGGTTTTCAGACTTCAGACATTTAACATCTTAAAAACAAATAACACCTAACTAAAGATGGTAATCTGTTGTACCGGGATTCAGGTTACTCAATTATCTAATTGAAACACTTTTAAAAGTAAACTACAGAAATGTGTAAAAAAATATACTACATAAATGTGTATAAAAAAATACATTACATAAATGTTTATAAATTCAAAAGTACAAAGCTATTTGGTGTCATAAACTCATAATTCAAATAGCTTATAACTTTTATTTCATTTCATTTCATTTCACTGTACCAAACGTTTTATAAAAGAGTTTAGCCTACTGAAAGAGACTAGACTCTGAGATATCTCTTAAAAAAGCAAGATTATATATACTAAGCATGATATTATATAATGATGATCGGGTGTGTGATTTACTATGAAAAAGAGTATAATTAGTGTTCTGAATCCTTTAATGGGTGTTTATCAAAATTAAATACTTAATCCATCGCGATAGAATGAGATATAAGACTCGCAAAATGTACACAAAGGAAAAATGTGATCTTATTCGGTTAATCCTACATATGAATGGTCATCATAATAATGTTTCTAAACGATGCGTGAACAAGATAATGAAAAACAATCAACCAAACTTTTTATTAGTACCAAACAAATCACATGATCGAGTAAAATCATTGATTTTATTGATTTGATTAAAAGAGGAAATGATTTACAATTTTGGAATATAATTGAAATTATAAAAGTGAAAAAAATAAAGCTTAATCAAAAGGATTTGGGCCTGAAAATAAGCCGAATAGATATTTTACACACATAAGATTTGACTCTTTTTAGTTGGAATATATATTCACGTATTTTACAGGTTCCTACTAATCTATTAGCCTGAACTAATTAATAGGTGTTTAATTAATTTATTATCATAGCACAATAATTGTTCAAACACCTTGTTATGTTACTACATTGATTAATTAATAATATTTTTAAAATTAAATATAATATATTAAAAAAAATTAGAGCTTATATAAGGATTAATTAATTATTAAATGAGTTAAGTTAATATTTAATAAAGTGAATTTGGTTTAATTTAAATTTAAATTAGATTGTAATGATGACATGACAAATTGAGAAAATGACAAGTGACAAATTAAAGGATTACAATTTCTCTAATCTCTTTACATTTCTTCTCTGATCTTCTCTTCATATGAAATGAAATCACTACTTAAATTATGAATCTATTACTCTCCCCCTTCAACTTTCAAACCGTCAGATCTTCTCTAAATAAACTCAGATCTCATCAGAGCAAATTCATATCATCTTTTGTAGAACTGACTAAGTAATCTTAGAAAAAATTTCTATTCAGAACTGACAAATATGTTCAGAAAATTTAGCTCTACATTCTTCAGTGCACAAACAACTTTCTTTATCTCTAAAATTTATTATTTCTCGCCTCATGATGAACATAAGGATCATGATCATCATGCATAAAAATTTCAGAGAACCCAGCATAACTATATATGAAAATTACTTTGCTCTCCCGTAGCAGTTACAACTCTAGGAAAAAATTGTAGTCTTTGCTAGCAAATCTTCTTGTCTTACTCCCCCTCAAATGAATATTTGCTCCCCTTTAGACTCAGTAAAAATAAATTCTCCTCTTCAACAAACTATATGCTCAAAAAAATAATACAAACTCAGTACAAACATTTTCATTCCCCTCAGAACAAAAGTCTTTCCCCCTCAAATAAATTATACATAAAAAACTTACAACAAAGTTTTACTTTCCCCTGCAAAGTATACATTTCTCTTCTCCCTACATATAACACATCCTAGCGAAAAGAATATACACAAACTAGTAACCACCAGGTTTTTATAGAATCTTGTTCACATAATAATTTTAAAAGTTGTGACATACTTTCAAAGCTATTTGATGTTGACACTGTTAGGTTTTTCAAATAATTATTATGAAATACTTATTAGTAACTACCACTCATATTTGTTCTGGCTATGACACTTTGGACATACTTTTATAGTTCGTGGACTGTTGACTTTATATGTCCTATCATGGCACTTTCCTCTAAACTCCATGTGCATCGAATAAAGTTTTAGTCGGAGACCAGAGTTATGTCTTCCTTATTTCAATTTCAATAATATCCAAGTGATATATCGATAGAATTGTATTATAATTTCCGTGACATATGAACTAGAAGTCTTTTATGAGACAATTGAGTAGCTGGTGGGGTTAAGTGCTTGCTTCACTAGGTCGTAGGGGTGTGCAGAAAAACCAAAATCAAAACCGAAACCGAAAAAAAACCGAAACAAAAAAACCAAACCGTTTGGATTTTGGACTGGTCTGGACTCTCGATTTTCAAAAACCGAAAGTTTCGGTTTGGTTTAGGTTTGAACCTTTAAAAAATCGAAAAAAATCCAAACCGAACCGATTTTATATATACTATATTGCAAAATTTGGATTTATTAAATAACTACATTCTTTAATTATTAAATTAGGTTGTTTAAATTTTAAATATTTATTAAATACCTACCATTTTTTAATTACTAACGGGTAGAATGGGAATTGGGATAGTGGGAAGCATCAAGCGAACACCGAAAGTGGGAAGCATCAATCGACACATATGTGGATGTTTAAATTTATGATTTGAATTGTTGAAATTGGATATTTGGATGTTTGAAGCTTAAGTTTTTTTTTTTGTCTTTTTTATGTTTGATTAAATGATTATTGTAGTGGATGTTGTCAAAAATTTCATATTTTTGCAAAGAAAAAATAAATTTCACAAATCAAAAAATGGGGTTTTGGACCAAAAGAAAAACAAAATCCAAAAAAACCGAAATCCAATCCGAAACCGAAACAAAAACCAAAAAAACCAAACCGTTTGGATTGTTAATTTTAAAAACCGATATTTTGGTTTGGATTTCGGTTTTTGCCATAAACCGATCCAAACCGTTCCATGCTCACCCTTACTAGGTCGTTGACGTCTTTTTCAATATTACGTCGCCTATGACTTAATAGATTTTGTGATTTACCCAGTCGACATAGCGTAGATACGATTCTCTTTTCTTCAAATCAATTATCAACTCTCAGCTCTCATTATTTTTCAAATTAGCTCCCTCTGGCTCACTTATCAGAAATAATCAGTCAGCTTCACTGTGAAAGCATGATCTGATGCAACACTATCTCGTGTCAATATACCTTTTTTTTTTTAAATTACATTTTACCTCAACTCGGCGGTCAAAATCCCGGTTAACCGCTTTGTAATTTGATAGTCTTAGTACCTATTTTCGATCCGATTTGATAGGGTAAACGATATATCATAAATTTACACACTTTTGTTTGGTCATTTGATATAGAATAATTTACTCACTGACAACAAATATACGAACTAAAACTAACGATTTAATGGTTCTCATATATAGATATATATTATCAGAAAATCTATATATTTAGCCATTTAGGATTTGTGAACTAAGAAACAAGATATGGATGATGGGATCATGATCAGCTACAAATCGGACAGTGAACCAGTCCATTCTCATTACAATTACCACATCGAACCACCACTCGTTTCCGCCGTTCGCCACCTCTATCTTCCTTCGAATCCATCACCATCTTACAGCTTCCGTTGCAACTGAAACACGGTAGGAATCTAACACCACCGCAACCGTCGCACACATACCCTGCTTTCGATTTTGGCAGACCTTCGAGCAATTGGCCTAAAGACCCTTCTTCCATCGTCCGCATGATCTCATCGGCTCCGCCAACGTATCTCCCCTTTACAAACACCCTCGGTGGCACCAAGTCACAGCTGTCTTTCCCCTTCATTAGCTCTCTTAGTTCTTCCCTAAAACCTTTATCCATGGAAACATCTCTCTCGCAAACTAACACTCCGTATCCTTCGATCACCGCTCTTACGGCATTACATGCTTCAAACGTCTTGCGTACCCCTCTTAATGTTGTAGTATACACCACTACCTTGTTTTTGCCTTTTGGTGGGCAAAGCTCTTCGAATTTATCTAGGGACAGTGTTTTAGATACTTGGGGTTTAATAAAGATTGGATCTTTATGATCAAGATTTGAGTTTTCTTGAAAGATTGGATCTTTATGATCAAGATTTGAGTTTTCTTGAAAGATGGGATTTTTATGATCAAGATTTGAGTTTTCTTTATCAACGATGGTGTTTGTAGAAGGGAGAGGCTTAGTGGGTTGTGGGTAAAGACGGAAGCTTTCGTTGGTGGAATCGAGACCAGCCATAAGCTCCCAAGAATTGATGACTTCAGGTGGTGGTGGCGGTGGTGGTGGTTCGGACGACTGTCGTTCTGAAACTTGTGTATGAAAGATCGAGCGGAGTGTGGGAGAGACGGTAGTTTTAGAGGAAGATGGGTCGAGGGTCAAGAGGCCGTAAGTGGTGGAGGTGAGCGAGACGATATGGTGGCCTAAAGCCGAGCTGCCAATTTGGGTGAAATCTTCGTCATGGTTTAGCAAATGCGAAGATGCACAGCCCATTTTG
>JAANYP010002635.1:19668-42552 GCA_020465985.1 Centrapalus pauciflorus
GATGTGTCTTCTTCCCACACTTGTAACATTTTCTCTTTTTAGTATTTTTGGAAGAAGGTCCTTCAGAAACACATTCTGATCTGTTTTTGTTGATTCTTTCAGCAGGTTTAGCATTCTTTGTAGAATCAACAGCTTGTGTGGTAAGTTCAATGGCCACAGCTTTGACTATCTCTTCTTTCCTCTTTTTTGGAGGACAGATGTCAAAGACAGGAAGCTTGATTGGCCTTTGAGCTTCCACAGGTTTGGGAAACTTATTCCCAGTTGTCTCAGTTTGAGCAATGGCTTTGCCTTTGCCCCTACTGAGTTGTGATTTATGCTGCCTATCAGCATACTCACTGTGTTTGGTTTTGAAAAACTTATTTTCATTTAAAACCAATTTACCACTTTGATTTGAAAACTTATTTGAAATCACAGCAGTTTTGTTTTCAACCTGAGACTTACCCTTGTTGAAAACAGGCTGCTTACTTTTTGAAAACTTATTCTCAAAATGTTTAGCATCAAAAGGATTAACATGCTTTTTACCAACAGCTTTGGACTCAGAACCTGTTTTTTCAACAGGTTTAGCATCCACAGCTTCAGTTTGAACATGTTTTCCTTTCTTTTGCTTGTGTGAGCTAGCAGAGAACTTAGCAGACTGTTTTGGAGAACAAACTCCAACATCAGCTTTTGAGTTGAGTTCACACAAGCTGTCAGTATTTTGAGGCCTGACAAACCTGTTTGTTGAGATTAGTTTACCATTCACATTTTGAATGAATGTATTTGGAAGTTCACCAAGAGTGGACAAATCTTCTTTCAAATTACTTATCTCAACAATGGAAGCTGCTGTGTCAAGATCCCCTCCAAGATAGGCTTGGATTTGAGCAGGAATCTGTTGACTTATACAATGGCTGACTTTTTGTGCAGATTGGCACCAAGAGTCAACTATCTTTTGAAGCTTGGCATGCTTTATATCTGTTTCTCTCTTTTCTTCCAGTAAAATAGAGTTGATGTGTTTTAATTCATCAAGCTCAGTTTCCAACTTATGGAAACTGTCCAGTTTACTGGATTTAGTTTTAAGATCAGCTTTAAGCTTAGAGATTTCAGATATTAAAGCATCATGCTTCTCAACAGCAGCTTTGAGATCAACAAGCATATATTCAAACATTTTAACTTTTTCTTCAGAACTGTAAGCCATAAAATTTTGTACCTTATACATCATTGTAGGATTCCAGTTCTCCAAGCTGCTGAAGGCTTCAGCTTCAGCCATGTCCTGTTTGAAACTGCTTGTTGATGGGACATCAGAGTTGGCCATCAGACACTGATTATCTTCTTCATCAGATGATGAATCAGATTCCTCCCAGTCACATGTCTCTGCCATGAGTCCCTTTTGGCGATTGGAAGACACAGAGTTTTCCAATTTCCTCAGCTTAGCCATGGCCATAAGGTACTTAACCCTATAGCCATCATCCTTGTTAGTCTTGTTAGGTTTGGATGACTGACCAACAGCTTTTGACACACAGTCAGCAGCTATATGGCCAGTTTTGCCACACTTGAAGCACTCAGCTTTGGATTTGTCAAATGCCTTCTTTTTGCCAGCACTTGAACCTCCTTGCAGCATGTTTCTTCCAAACCTTTTCTTGTTGAACCTTTTGACAAGCATGGCTATCATTTGCTCATCATCTTGTTCAGCAAGATCTGCAACATCTTCTTCGTCTGACACCTCCTCCTTTTCATCATCCTGTTGATCAGGTTGAATGAACACATCACTCACCTGATTAACAGACTGTCTCACATTAGCCACAAAGGCTGTACCTCTTCTGGACATTTCCAAGGCATTCCTCTTTTGTTGCCTTGATTGTTCATCATTCAGTAAGGATCCATACAGATTGACCAGATCCATACTTCTGATAGTACCTGAGTTCCTTAGGATGGTTGAGAAATAGTTCCACTCTTCAGGTAAAATGTCCAGAAACTTGTTCACCAAAGTAAGACTGTCCTTGGTGATCCCAACAGCTTTGAGATCATTCACCAGAGCAGTGAACCTGGTGTAGGTTTCAGTGAGAGACTCCTTTGGTTTGGCAAAGAAAAGTTCATACTGTCTAACAAGATTGTTAATCCGGTTGTCCAGTGTGATTGTGGGTCCATCATAGACGGTACACAGAGTATCACACATCTCCTTTGCAGTCTTCATTTTCTCAACCTGCTTGAACACATCATCAGGGAGAGAAATGACCAGGTTGTTTCTGGCCTTTGCATCCAGAGCCACCAGTCTCTTGTCTTCATCAGACCATTGAGCTTTGGCTTTCTCAAAGGTCCTGATTTCAGGAGCAGCTCCTTCAACCGCTGGAGTTATAGTGGTGACAGAGGTTGGCACATAGGGACCCTCTATCACTATCTCTGGCAGTTGTACATCCAGATTCTCTAAGTAGAGCATCATTCTGCACTTCCAACCAGAGAAGTTTTGATGATTAAATTTGGGAGGTTTGCCCATAGAGCCATTGTCATAGTAAGAAGAATTTGCAGCACTGTTGTCCATGGAAACTTGGGAGAATGAGAGATCTAGAATGACACACACTCTAAAATGCTCTGATACCAGTTGTAGGTCCCGAAAGGTTCCCAAAGTATATAGTTATAAGCTGTAGAGGGGGGGTGAATACAGCACTTTAAAAACTACACTCTCTTTTTCTCAATGTTTGTATGTATTATCAACAATTGTTAATTACAAACAAGCTGAATGCGGAATAGTTCAAGCTGAGATGACAGAATACAACAGTATGCTTACTAGTCTAAGACAGACTCAAACTAGATTACAATGAACACACTCACTAAGATGCACTCACTGTGTTTTACAAGACTCAAGGAACAGCTTAGGTAAATCAGCTTAGACACACAGATGCTGGTTTACAGAAGACTTGCATGCATGAAAATCACACTTGCACGTTCACTCTTGGTTTAAGCACTTAGCTTTCTTCACTTCTTTCTGACCTTGGAAGCTTCCTTTTATACTCACTTAGAGGATCTAAGAGAAACATCTTCATTGGACGGAATGAAAAAAGGAGAAGTCTTGTTTGAAAAGACAATATAACTTTTCTGCACTTTTCTGAAAAGCAGACGTGCAGAACTTTTGTCTTTTTACTTTGTCTACTGTTGCATTGCCTTTAACTAATTTAGGAATGTCAACTTTGCGTCTTTCTTCCTTGTAAAGGCCTATTTTGATATAAGAAAAAGGTCTGTCACCCTTTTTCAAATAACCTTTTGTCTTCATGTGACAGAACAGCTTGGGCAGGCTGAGCGGTTCTGCTTTCCACTTTGTCTTCGACTTGTAAACTGATCTTGTAGTCAAAAACAATACATGATGACTTGGAAACAAATTCCATAAAGTGTTTAGCCTGTTCACTAAGAACAGGTTCTGTTCACAAAGAACAGAACACTTTAAAAATGCCCAAGCTGCTCAACAGTGTAGAGCAGCGTAGACAGTTTATGTCCAGCCTGATCAGCAGACTGAGCAGCTTGGACAAACTGTCTTGGTTGCAACACATGCAACATATAGAACAGCTTTAGACTGATATTGCAAATCATTTTCAGGTTTCAATAAGGCATATAACAGGCCTTAAATTCAACCTTCAAATGTATCAACAGGTTTGATTATAAAATCTCTCCCTCAGATATAGAACAGGTTTGACTGAGGCCTTTTTGTGCCTAACATTGATATTACAATTAAGCTTAAATATTTATTCAACTATATATACATTTTTTTTAAATTTTTTTGCTTTTCATATATATATATATATATATATATATATATATATATATATATATATATATATATATATATATATATATATATATATATATATATATATATATATAGAGAGAGAGAGAGAGAGAGTCAGGTTCAAAAAAGTACCTCTCAAAATCAAGTGCACCCGAAGGTACCAACCTTAAAAAAAATTTAATTTTTTTTCTCATAACCATGTTTAGATTAATGTTATACACATGATATATTAATTTCACATACATTCACACTTTCTGTGTCCTTAAAAATTATGTGAATGCTCAATGCATATTTATGTGAATGATCATCCAAGTGAATGGTCATTTCACACAATGTGAATGCTGTGAATGACCAATCACATGATCTTCTTTTACCATTCACAAGATTTATGATGTTGCTCATTTTGAAAAAAAGTCTTATAATGTTGTCTTATACATGTCTATTCAAAAAAAATATATGTGAATGATCATTCACATTAGTGTACGCTGGGTACGCTGGAATCTCATAAGTACGCTGATGAACCTGATTCTATATATAATGTATTTATCTTTGTCAATATTATATATTGCTCGGATATTTACTTACTTATCTTTAATTTATTTATTTTGTTAAGTGAATATATTTTGATTTATTTTAAAGGTAGTTAAACTTAACAAAATATATAAATTTGACATATTATATGTATAAATTAAATTAATTTGTTAAATTTTGTTATAATTTCGTATGTAGTTTTTGTTATGCTTAATGTATTAATACATTGAACATTTGTAATGTATCTGAATATTAACTTTATGAAATAAATAAATTAGAATGGATTACACGTTAAATAATAAATCTTGTTCAGTTAAAATTACAGCAAGTAGAAAAAATTAAAACTAAAATATATAAATTACATATATGTATAAATTTAGACAAAAGATTGACCAAATTTATAAGTATTTATAAAGTAGAGACAAAAGATAAATAAATTAAATGTATAAATAGTTAAAAACTAAATTAATAAAAAAATAAATACCTTTTTGGAAACTCAAAATATAAATAGTTCAATATATGTTTAAAATTTAAATGTAAGAACAATAATATTAATCACAATAATTAACAACAATTCAATAAATTAAATTTAGTCTATTTTCAATTACTACCACTTAGTCATGTAATTGCTTATACAATAATAAAATAATAATAATACTTGTAATAATGTCAAATAAATAATGAAAATAAAACATATTAAATAATGTACTACTTCAATTTAATTTTAATAGTAATAATAAGACAATATATTAAATAAATAATAAAAGAATAATAAATCATTAAGAAAATGATATATAAAAGAAATATTTTGATTAGGGACTAAAAATGCAATAAAGTTAATAGGGTAGAATTGTCATTTTTTAAAAAGTATTGGAGAAAGGGACTAAAAACATAACAAAATGCCAACTATAAGTACTGTAATTATAATTTTGTCATAAAAAGGACTGTAACCATAATTTTTATATAAGTACAGGGACGAAATTTGTAATTTACCCAAATATATAATACAATATAAAAAATAAAATAATCAATTATTATCAAAATAAAATTAAAATTAAATAAAATGTAAGTAATTCAAGGCTTCCTGCCATAGTGTCATGTATAAACTCAATCAATTATTGTAGGCGTTCCTCCACTTCCTGCGCTTTAGAGTCCTCTACTTCGAAGTCAATTCTTCATCTGCCTTTCGTCGACGTGGTTTCAGATTTCTAGAAGATTTTTAATCCTAAACATTTCAAAGCTAAGCCACCGAAGTCGTCGTTAATTTCATCATTTTCAGATCTGGAACGAAGTTCATCAGGAAACCGAAGACATTGAAGGTCGTCGTGGATTTCATTAAACGAACATATATGAATATTAAGGCGTTGAAGTGTAGTTCAGATGTGGAACGAAAGACAAAAATAATCGGAGATTTCCTTTCTTGTCTTCGAATCGTCGACATCATCAAATTTGGTTTCCATGGTCATCTTCCTCTCTCTTCGTTATATATACATGGATCATTGATTTGTTTTTTGTCTCCGTTATACATCAACTTGATTTAGATTTTCTTTCCGGTATAAATGATGGATCATTGATATGTTTTTGTTTAGAATCCATAGAAGTGATTTTGATGTAGAAATTCGATTTATGATTTTGTTTCTAGTTTGATTTTGGTAACATAGTTACAGCGTTTTTAGTGTTCATCATCAATCTGCTTTTTTTCTTTTCTTTTCTTTTCTTTCTTTTTCTTTTTTTTTTTTTTTTTTTTTGTCTAACATGGGTTCTTGGTTTGAGGGCTTTGATTTTATTTTATTCTTGAGTTATTGTTCTTGTTTCAATTCAAGTTTTTGGGTTCAATTTGAAGGTATTCTTGGCAGTGGAACAATTTGGAGAAGATTAATATACTAAAATATTTGGTGTCTTTATTTGTATTAATTATTAATATACATGTACTAGAAAAGAATAATATCAAAAGGAGAGAGAGAGAGAGATAGATGCATTTTGATTTTTCAGAGCCTATTTTAATAATTAAAATGAAAACAATTTGGATTTTGGATTTTTATTATTTAGTTCTATGAAAAAAAAAATTCATTACCTATTTTTATAATTATGTCAAGGGCAAAATGGTCATATTTAAAAAAATGTCTGGTCAAAGGACTAAAAATATAACAAATAGCCAACCATAGATACTAAATTTGTAATTTCAACGTGAAAAGGATCTGTTCCATAATTTGCACATAACTACAGGGACGAAAATTGTAATTTACCCTAATAAGAATTTTGGTCCCTTTCTTTCCAGGAATTTTGTTTTTGTTTTTAAATTTTAAATCTTAATTTAATAAATGATGATTTAATTAATTATAATAATAATAATTATTATTGTTATTATTATTAGTATTTAAGATGTATTTATTTACTTTATTAAAGTTATATTTTTTTATCTATTTATTTAATTAATTTTACGTTTCTATTATGACTTTAATTTATTTATTATATTAGATTTCATTATTATAATATTTATATGTCTTTTATGATTTGTATGTTTCCATCTTTTTATTTCATTATGTTAATATATTTTGATTTCATTATACATTTTAAAGAAAAATATATAAATTTAGGATTTAATTCGTTTGGATTTAGATATATGTTACATTATTATTTCGGGTTAAATTTAATATTCTATTTGTTTTGATTTAAATAGTTTGTTACATTTAAACATTTAAGTCAAAACAAATAAAAATGTTAGTTTTATATAGTTTTCTTGTAAATTATATTTGAACAAAAACATAAATATAACAAATATTTATATCATAACGAATAAAATGTTATGTTTATATATTTTACATGAAAGTTGTAACCAACTTAAAACGTATTAACCTAACAAAAAAATTAAAATCAAAATAAAGCAAATACTAAGTTTTTTTCTTAAAAATTATGATTAATTCGAATCGTGTAAATGTAACAATATAATCATATTAAAAATAATAAATGAAACATAAGTTAAATAATAATTTATTTAAACCGTAAAATATTAATATAATAAAATATCTAAATTTTTTGTTAGATTAATACGTTTTAAGTAGGTTATAACTTTCGAGTAAAATATATAAACATAACATTTCATTTGTTATGACATAAATATTTTGTTATATTAATATGTTTTGGTTTAATTATAATTTACAAGAAAACTATATAAACCTAACATTTTTATTTGTTTTGACTTAAATGTTTTGATGTAACAAAATATTTGAATCAAAACAAATAGAATATTAAATTTAAAACAAAATTATAATGTAACAAATATCTATATCAAATTAATTAAATCCTATGTTTATATATTTTTCTTAAAAACTAAAAAGGTATAGTGAAATCAAAATATACTAACGTAATGAAATAAATAGATGGAAACATACAAAATACAAAAAAAGTATAGAAATTATAATAATATCTAATATAAATAAAATCTTAATAAATAAATTAAATACGTAATAGAAACGTAAGATAAATTACTAAAATAGATAAAAATATAACTTCAATTAAAAATAAATACATTTTTAATAATAATAATAAATTAATTAAATCATCATTTATTAAATTAAGATTTAAAAACAAAAACAAAATTCATGAAAAGAAAGGGACCAAAAATGTTATAAAGAAAAATGGTATAATTGTCATTTATGATAATAAATGGGACAGAGAAACCATTTCTGTAAATAAACAATGCAAATAAGAACCGTTTACGTAAAATTCAAACTATAAAGACAGAATCTAAAATTTTATGCAAACCACAATGATCACTTTTGCAATTGTCATCCCAAACGAAAATTTTATCATCATTTATCAACTAAACCAATAGTGGCGCACTTTGAGGGAAAGAAAAGAAAAAATATTGCAGCTATTTAGGGGGCGTTTGGCTCACAAAATTTGATAGAATTTGATGGAATTAGAATAAAAATTTCATTTCAATGTGTTGTTTGACAGTAAAAAGGAATTAAATGAACATTCCTTTTTTTTAAAAACACCACTTTTGACAGATTCTATTTTCCTTGGGTTAGTGCCATGAAATTTAAAAAATATTCGAAAGATTTTAACTGTTCTAAAACAAAATCCTAGACTTAATCTTCACCGGCCTCCATTTCAATTTCGACAGATTCCGTTTTCTTCCAGAATTCCATTACTTGACAGATTCCATTCCAGAAATAAACATTATACGAACCAAATTATTTTCCAAGGTTTGCCAATTTCTGTAAAGCTAATTATAAACATATTTATTTTCCAAGGTTTGCCAATTTCTGACCTAACATGATGACCCGACACAAAAAAAACGATACAAACATAATTCAAACCTGAATTACGTTGAAAATAAATCGGTACGAAATCGACACTAAAATTTTAGATCAGTTAGGATCAAATCTGGGTTACTCAAAATCAACCCAATTGAGCCGCTTAGATTTTTGACAAATAATAAAAATACAAAAATATTAGTAAAACTAATAACAAAAACCAAAAGTAAGATAATTAAATTATAATTTTGTTGAACAACTGATATTTATTTAATTAATTATAGGTCAAATTGATTATTATATTGTTATTTGGGTCATATGATTCCAATATATATTTTTACAAATTTAAATTGAACAAAACTGGAATATCTACTTCAAAAATTGAATATAGAATCTAAAAAACAAACACTAAATAAACTCAATTTTGATCTATAGAAATTTAAAAAGAAAAATGGGTCAACCCGGGATCAACACGAATGATAGTTACACATAACTAAATATCGACATTGATGATGAAAGAAAAACTGTCGATTGCTAAAATTAACAATAAATTTTCATATTTTTATCGTCTATAACAATATGTATTAATTATATCCACATTCAACAACAAATTTTTATTTTTTGCACGTGAACAAAAAAACTTGTAAACGTACCCAATTTCATTATTTACAGTACCAAAGGCCATTGGTCATAACTTTCACTTTGCTCATTGTGCCCTCGTTTAAATCTCCAAGTGCCAGAGAAATAGGTTAGATCGACATGATGGTGCTGAGCACATGTTATAAAAATTAAAATCAAGAACATAAATATAAGAAGATAGAGTCAACGATATTTTATTATTCTGGTCATTTTAATTATTCATATGTTTACAATAACATTACTATTTATATTGTGAAAAATGATATTAATAATAACATTCCATTACATTCAAATTTAAATTTATTATATATATTTGTTTATTTATTTATTCTAGGTATTGTAATTATGAGTGCAATGAGTTGATGTTAAGATTTCGATTTTGATATTAAAAATCTTACAATTCTATAATCATGATTAGCAAAATCGAGTTGATCATTAGTAGGATCTCGTGGATATAAATTTTAGTTAGAATCTTATGATCTACCGTAGGATCATAAGGTCTCGATCCGATTAGATCCTATATATACTTAAATCAATAATTAGAAGATTTATAAATGAGTCAACTTTATAAATAAAAAAAGTAAACACATGGATTAATGATCTACTTAATGCATAACTGCAATGTTTATTTAATCCTAGAGTTCAGTACCATTAAATATAAATCTTAAATGATGTAATGAAATTACCAAAATATTTAAGAATTGTGTTGAATTACCGTTATAATATTTAGAGATTAAATATTTCATTAGTTTGACATAAAATCAATCTTGATGCATATTATAACAAATATGAAAAAATAACGATACTATTTTGATAGTATCTTAGGATCGCGATCTTGATCTTAAGATTCGATTTTGTGAAGACAAAAACGATCATAGGTAATACATCAATCTTGACAACCTTGGTCTGTTGTGACTACGGTCCTGGAGAAGGTTCTCCACGATACATTCTTCTAGGACCTTGACTAAGACTGACCTTGTAGTAGTCGGGAAGAAAAGCATTCTCAATATCTGCATGACGAATATTATTTGTGTTAAAGAAATATTATTGATAATATTTTATTTTAATGATGCAACAAATATAAGTGTTTTAATGCCACTAGCTAGAAATACTATAAATTAAATATAATCCAAAAGATTAATCATATTATTAGTAAAATATATACTACAACAACAATCAAATGATTCATACATGAATCCATTAATTAATCTTAAATTTATGTTGAATCATAAATTTCGCATTGGTTGTTCTACTCCCATTTAAAACTCCATGCGCCATACATGTTGATATTATCATGTTATTAACATGTTGTAAAAATAAAAAAAAAATATAAATTATTATGAGAGGACAAATGTAACCAACAATTCTCACCATTTAAATAGCATTGTTTTCAAAAGGGAAATTACCAAGAAATGTATTATAAAATGTAAAATTTGGCAATAATAAAAGGTATTGCAAAAAATCTTTTGCCGAGAAAGGTAATGTAAAATTTTATTTTGGCCAAGAAAGGATATGAAATTTAATTTTTAGGTCAAGAAAGATAATCGAATATTATTTTTTTACCAAAAAAGAGAGCATAAAATAAAATATTTACCTTCTTAAATGGTCATTAATACTCGTTTTTGTCAAATTTGAATTTTATATTATCTTTCTTGACCTCAAAAATTTTATATTATCTTTATTGTCAATTTTTAAATTTTATAACAATTTCTTGGTAATTCGCTCTTTTCAAAACAAGACCAACAGAAGTTTAAAAAACCACCGGCCTAAAAACCCTGGGATTTAGTCAAAATAACATATAGTTGGATATTCAGTAACATGTTTAAGTAATTACTTTGTCAATTTACATAATCACGCAATTCATTTAAAAAATTTCATATTTAATCTGTTATAAAAGGAATAAAATTTATATTATTGGTAATTGAAATAATAACGAGTTATTACACCCGCGCGTTGTTGCGTGGTCAAAAATATTAATTAAAAAAATAAATATAAAAACAAATGAACAAAAATACTTTTCAAGCAATTCAAATAACGAAACACAACTGAATCAGGATCGAAGAGTGAAATTGGAAAGCTGATGTAGATTCAAAAATCAAGACAAATGATACTGTTAGCTGGTTTTTATCATTGATTTCCAGATTTCGCAATGCTAAAATTACAAACAATGTCTTATTATATTAGATTGGAACCAAATTTAATTAATTAAATATTCATTCCCATAACTTGAAATTTTGACATTGATTAGGTTTAATCGTCAATTTAATTTATTAGTTTTACGATCAAATCAAATAAATTTATAACGGTAATGTCTCTAATACATTGATTAGGGTTTGTCAACGGTATAATAGTAGTGTTCAATGTTATACATTATCATATTTTATAAAAAAATCTAAACATTAAATAGTTACATTTTAATTATAAAGCAATTTTATTAGAATGTTGTATCGTTCATTTGAATAATAAAGTCTTTTTCATACAATTAAACATAACATAATAGTTTCAAAAGACAACTCCGGACATAACTTTTTTTACTAAAGCAAATCTATCATGAATTTTTTTTTTTCCCTGAAATAGCATTTTCCATCAAACTTTTTTTTATTAAAGTATTTAACTCCAAAAAATACTTTGAAGATAGCAATCTATGCTTACTGGAAGTGAGGTGGCACTGAATAGCATCTATGTCAGCTTTTATGTTTGCATAAAATAGCAACGTACTTATAATATAATTACATACTAATTTGTGACAAATTTTAAATTTGAAATTGAATTTATTATTATTATTATTACTATTATTATTATTAGAAACCGAAATTCAATTGGAAAAAATTAAAATTTGATTGGTACACTGATTTTCCCGTTTGAAATAATTACAAAAAAATTTGTTTGACATTTTCTACATTCGGAAATTTTGATAATCGAAATGCTTCGTTGTTATTTTCATAAAGAAAAATTGAAAATATTAATGATTTATTTCTTTTTTCATTCGGACGTATTGAAAATGTAACATCCCGATTTTGAGATAGGTACGCGGAATTATTTCATTGGATTAATTATTTAATTTGGGACCCGAGAATATAAATTTGTATTTTGCGGTATCGGGATCGGATTTTTGGGTATCGGACGGAGTTAAACCCAAAATGTATATATTGTTCCCTCTTTTGATTCCTTAGCTCATTCTAAATCCAGAGCTCAAAAGTGTGAGTGTGTGTATTGTGATTTCAGCAGCCAAACCAGATCGTGAAGCTCCAAATTTGTGATTTCAGCCTCTCAATTTGTCATCATCTTCTTGTGTAGTTTGGAAGTAAATTTGAGCTTAATTTCGTGGATTAATTGTTGTGGATCGTGAATAAATAGTTGAATTGAGTTTAGATATGTTTCTAAGTAAATTCGAGTTTGTAATTTGAAGTTATTTCGAGCTGATTTTGGATGGGGAGATTTCCCCTGGTCTGCTGTAAAACAGAGTATACCTGGTTCTGTTCGTCCGTGAGCGCGGCCGCGATCCCGTGATTGCGGGCCGCGATGTTCTTGAGTTGATCGCAGGCAGTTAGCCTGAGCGCGGCCGCGACCGAGATGGTCAGCGCGACCGCGATGCGGCTAGTGTTTCGGGTCGGGTTTTCGGGTTCTGGGAGTCTGTGTTTGGGTCTTTGGGGTCTCGTGAGTTGTTGAGAATTGTGTATAGAGTTGTTGGGTTGAGATTGTGATATTGTATTGTCATGGTCTCGCGTTAAAAGGGTAAGGAAAGGGCAGGGAACCGAGACTTAGTTTATCTAGCTGAGCAGGTGAGTTTGCATGTTTTTGTTGAGATACTTGTACGATTATTTTACTAATACTTGCATGATCTTTCACTGAGCTTTATACGAGATATTATGAGTTTTCTTACGAGTTTTTATTGAGATACTATCATGCACGTATTATTGTGTTATATTGAGAACTGTGTTTTAAATATGAGATTTGGGACACTTGAGCTGTTGAGATACTAAACCGTACGGCTGGGCAGGGGTTGGGTCGCTCCCAATTCCCTTTTGAGTTCCTGATGACTGCTTTGTGCGGTCTAGGGATTTGGGTACGTGGATTTATCCACACGAGTTGAGTACCTATTGAGCCATCTTGTGGGATCTCATATACTTGTTCAGTAGAGAACGCTGAACGTTTTATTATTGAGTTATTTATTTATTGAGTTTTATAATCGTACACTAACCCTTGCATTCTCACCAGCTTTAGCTGACCTGTGTGTGTTGTTGTGTGTATCCCAGGTGACCGGACTGCTAGTAGGCCTGCTGGACCGAAGTATGTTTACGTTTTCGGTATTCGAGGAGTTAGCTACCTTCCATAGAGGTAGTTATATTTTGGGTACTGTTTTATATACTTCGGATAGGTTGTGTAATATTTAGGGACTTCCGTGACTGTTTCTTATGTAAAATAATGTTTTAAATTATCAGGTTTTTACGCTTGTGCTTCGGGAATAAAGTAGGGAATATTATATTATATTGTTGCTGATGTGGATATTATGTGGCTTTGTGGATTAGTTTTAGGGTGTTACAGAAAATTATAATGGTCGTCTTTTTTCGTTCGGACAAATTGAAAATCGTAATGATTTGTCATTTTTTTGTTTTGACAAATTAAAAATCGTAATGATTCATCAATGTTTTTGGTTGGACAAATTAAAAATAAGAATAAATCATCATTTTTTCTGTTTTATAAAATTGAAATGCATTGTTTCCTTGTTTTTATGTTCGAAAAAAATTGAAAATCACAAGTTTCCTAACGTAAAAACAATGATACATTGTGATAAATTATAAACCACTTTGGAACAGAAAAAACGACGAACCATTTGAATTTTTAATTTTTTCGAACGAAAAAAACAAAAACCATTTCGGCTTTCAATAATAATAATAATAACAACAATAATAATAACCATCGTGATTTTTAATTTTTTGGAACGAAATAATAACAAATCATTAATGTTTTCAATTTCTCCGAAAATAATTATAAAGCATTTTGATTTTCAAATTTTTTGAATGGAAAAACGACAAACAAAAACGTAGAACGAATCAAATTTTTAATTTTTTTGAATAAAAGAAGTTTAAAAAAAAGATAAATTATTTTGGTTTTCAATAATAATAATAATAATATATTTAAATTTAAAATTTGTAAAAAAAAATTAATACGTTGCTATTTTATGCAGACTTAAAAGCTGACATGGCAGCTGACTTGGACTCCTAGTCAGCATTACCCCACATCCAGTCAGCATCGGTTGCTATCTTGAAAGTATTGTTTATGGTTCAATGTTTTAATAAAAAGGTTAGGTAGTAGAATGTTATTTCAGAAATAAAAATTGGTAGATTGCTTTAATAAAAAAAGTTATGTCTAGTTGATTGATATTTCATGCATAAAACCGACTAGGTAATTACAAAATTACCATCTTTTAAGTTAATTTACAAATTTAGCAACTTTAATTTATTTAATAATCTATCTATAATCAATAATAATCAATCAAACTTTATAGAGTAAATTACACAAATGGTCCCTGTGGTTTGGTGCTTTTTGCTCTTTTCGTCACTCAAACTTTTTTTTTTTGCACCAATGGTCCCAAAATCTCAAACCTTTAACCCTTTTGGTCCCTCTGACTAACATCAGTTAAGTTTGACCGTTAGAGAAGAGGGCATTTCCGTCTTTTTGTCATTCAGGGACCGTTTGTGAAATTTTCAATAAACTTTTAAAAGATTATCATTTTTTGATTTTTCTTTTTTCTTTTCTATTTTATTTTCTTTTCTTTTTTTTTTATATAGAAAATCAAAAAAAACTAAATCTCATTCAAGGATCATCCTCCTCCTATCTCCTTCAGACCCGTATGCTTCTTCCTCTCCTCCGACGGTAGTCCGACCACCTTCTCCGGCCGTTTTATCCTCTCCGACGAAGACTCCCTCCCTGCCATCTGCAACCAACCACCTTCCTTTGATTTTTGTTATTTCAAAATTTCAGATTATCTTTGCAACCAAACACACCCTAGAACTAATTAAATTGTTCAAAAGTTCTTTCGGTAGAAGTGTTTTGCTCTGTTTACTGTAGTACCACCATACCTGCGCAGTCGCATTTTTCGTGAAATCGGAGAGTGGGGGAAGCTGA
This sequence comes from Centrapalus pauciflorus, assembly GCA_020465985.1. Lineage (NCBI taxonomy): Eukaryota > Viridiplantae > Streptophyta > Magnoliopsida > Asterales > Asteraceae > Centrapalus > Centrapalus pauciflorus. Next base: position 34,984 of record JAANYP010002635.1, read on the forward strand.
AAGGAGGAAACAAACATGGCGGCAGTAATGGTGAGGTTCACCGACTTCTCTTGCAAAATTGATACTTGAAATTGGAAAGACAACCTTTTTCAAGTCAATTTCTATTTCTATGTTTATGGGAAAATCGGTTCCTTCTTCACCAAGGCTTCAAGATTTCAACAGGATTATAACAATCAATCAGATCCAACAACAATCGAAACGAGGCCCTAAATCCATTTCCAACAAGACCCGGGTTGTGCCTCCTTCGGAACCCGCAAAGCCCAAGGGGATCTGGGTTGTGCAATCGGAGAAACAACAACAGAGATTGAAGATAATGGAAGAGAATTCGTCAACGAACCGCTGGATTCCGTTGTCAGAGGTAGTGTTGGAATGCTCGAGACGGTGGTTCCAAGACACCCTTAAAGAGGCAAAAGCCGGTGACACTAGCATGTTTGTCGGAGAGGAGGAAACAGTCGGAGAAGCTGGTCGGACTACCGTCGGAGGAGAGGAAGAAGCAGATGGGTTTGAATTGAAGGAGATAGGAGGAGGATGATACTTGAATGAGATGAAGATAGGTTTTAGTTTTTTTGATTTTTCTATATAAAAAAAAAAAAGAAAAGAAAAGAAAAAAGAAAAGAAAAATGATAATCTTTTAAAAGTTTATAAAAAATTTCACAAATGGTCCCTGAATGACAAAAAGACGGAAATGCCCTCTTTACTAACGGTCAAACTTAATGGATGTTAGTCAGAAGGACCAAAAGGGTTAAAGATTTGGGATTTTGGGACCATTGGTGCAAAAAAAAAAGTTTGAGAGACAAAAAGAGCAAAAAGCACCAAACCACATGGACCATTTGTGTAATTTACTCAACTTTATACATTAATAAAGGATGACATTTAATGACACATATCACCACATCAACTAACTAAATCTAACCACTAACATCTGCTGTTCAAAAAAAAAACTAACTAAATCTCATTTTTCCTTTCAATTTACTCATTTAATTGATTAAAAAAATTAATTACTTTGTAATTTAAATTCTATTAATGAAAGTCAATTCAATTTAATTACTTCCGCATTCAATACCTAACTAGTTTATGGCTCACATATTACGTAGATATTTTTAATAAAAATTATTTATATTAAATGGATATGTGTAAAAATAAAAACAAACAACTATTAATTATTCAAAATAATATAAGAATACTATTATTATTTGTTATAACTATCATTTTTCTAACTATATAAATTGATATAATTAGTAGCTGATTCTTATGATTTTTTAAGATATTTATTTTTAATATAATATATTTTAATTGATATAAATTGAAGTTTTAAATAATAAACTATATTTTATCTTTTATTATATATAGACTAAAAAATAATAAATTGTATTTATCTTTTTAAAAACAATAAATTGTATAATAAAACAACAAAAAATTGTTAAACTAAAATCTAAATTATAGGCATCATAAGATAATATACAACTTGAATAACTATAACACCACCAGTGAAATAAAAACATTTTACTAACAGATGGAAATCGTATACAAAGTTTTTGGTTGATTTGGGCTAGAAACGTGCAAATCTTATTCATGTTAATTTGTTTCTGAAAGGGTTTTATAGGTTTTTTTTTAGTAAAAACATAAACAATTTGTACAACTTAGAACACCGACAAGATCACATCAAATATACATATGATATGCTAAAATATAAGAATACTATTATTATTTGTTATAATTATCATTTTTCTAACTTTATAAATTGATATAATTAGTAGTTGCTTGTGATTTTTTTTAAATTTTTATTTTTCGTTTTATATATTTTAATTGATATAAATTTTGATTTAAGTTTATATGTAATATAATACTTATATATCTTATCACAAAATAATACTTATACATTAAGAAAATAATAGAATGTGTTTATCTTTTTAAGAATAGTAAATTATATTTATTTTTTATATTATTTATAGATTAAAAATACTACAGTGTACTTATCTTTTTATAAATAATAAATTGTATTTATCTACTTTTTTTCTTTATAATAATAAATTAAATTTATTTTTTATATATAGTAATAAGTTGCATTTATCTTCTTTTGCTATAATAATAATTTATAATTTACCTTTCCGGTTAAATGTGAAAATGACACATTACATTTGATGTTCCTTTATTTTATACATATACACATATGTGTGTGTATAGTCTAATTTTACTTATATTGATTTATTTTAAATTATTTGATATAATTTCTTTAGTATATACTTTTGCCGTCATCATTAAACATGTATTTATCTTAACTATTTATTTATAACAATTAGAATATAACAATATTATTTTCGTTTTTTTTATATCCATAATTTTATTTATTTCAGTTTAATATCAATACTTAATTATTGTTTTTATAATAATATTTTAAAATGCATATATCCTTTAAGGTAATTATATATTATATAAATACTAAAGTAACATATCTATCTTCTATCTATATAAATAAATGACTAAATACATATCCCATGTCTCTTTGTTAGAATGTCAATAATGTATTGACACATGTAACTTAACATTCAATTCAATTTTTTAATTTTATGTTTTATATATTTTTTATTTACTTAAAATAAAAGGTTCATTTCTTTGTTAAGGGGCAAAATTTAGAAGTAAGATACACATTCAATTCTATTTTTTAAATTTATATTTAAATTTTATGCACTTACAATAAAAGTCAAGGACAATTACTGTCCAATATTGGTTTGTTTTCGAAAGTGTCGGTTTTCTCTCATGACCAATTGTACGTTGTCCTATCTAGAGTTAAAACTAGACCTTAAGGAAGGTAGTTAGCAACAAAACAATAAATGTTGTGTACAAATAGAAAATTTTTAATTTATGATTTATCTTGGATACATATGCTAAATTTATTTATTTATTTATATCTTATAATCTATAAATCTATAAATTTTAATAAATAAGTAACTAGATGCCACTTAATATGCTACTGTGACGACACTTGTCATCATATATTAATGACACATGTATTTTAGTTAAAATTGTATTATATTTGTTACTATAAATAAATGTAATTTAACAAATTTGGCATAAAAAATAAAAGAATATTCAAAAGAAATTTTAAATTTGATATATTTTTTAAATGAATATATAAAATTTTAAAGTTAAACTTAAATTTATATTAACATCAGTAGTTATAGTTTATTGATTATTTATTATTGTTAGAAGTATTTATTTATATATGAATATTAAAAAAATAAATAATAAATCATATGTTAAGACCAATTCTAATCATTCGTCAATTTATTGTTTTGAAACTTTTAAATACATTTATAATTTTCTTTTTAAATAAATTAAAATTCTAATCTAAAACAATTTAAATAAAATCATAATCTAAAATTTATAATTAATCAAATGTAAACCAATTCTATATTTTATCTTATTGTTAATTTATTCTAATTTTAGGTTTACCATTTTAACAAAATAAATATTTATTGATGGACCAATCAGAAAATTATATAATGAATTAGTAGAGAAACGTATTAAATCGGCTAGGTTAATATTGAAAAAACTTTATCAACTTTTTCGTTTTCTCAATTAAGTCGATAAACTTATTTTCGATTGTTTTAATCACTAAATTATGCTTTTCTTATATAAAAGTATATATTTATTATCGGCTACTAAAATAGTTGGTAAAACAAATATGTTAAAACAAAAACATTTCAAGAACTTAATTATTAAAATGGAAAAAAGATATTGGCTTATTACGATATTAAGTAGTTGACAAAAAAATTTTAACGTTACGTGTTTGTTAACAAGTCAAATATACATATTGTATCATCAAAAACAGTTTAAGAACTTAAAATATTTAATCGTAAAACTAAAAATGTTGATGTGTTTTTTTTCAAATATTCACCCTTATATCCACACTAAGGTGCTATTTGTTTTTTTTAAGGTTAAATGTCTGAAAACCACGTATGAAATTAATAAGTGGTTTTAAGATCTGAAATCTGAAATTAAGAGATGATCTTAAAATTGTTTGTTTCGTAATATGGAACATCTGAAAAATATTACTTTAAAATATTATATCTAATTAGTTATATATTATAATTAATTAATTTATATAAATAGAATTAAATCATAATAATTAATATGATAAATATTTTTAACTTAGAGTTAATTACTGAACTTATATTTTTAAAAAACAACTCAAAAAAGAAAACTACAATTATAATAATTAATATAATAAATAGTTTTAGGGGCGTTTGGTTTGCAGATTTTTTTCTCTGGGATTTGCATTTGGTCAAAGGATTTGCATTATGCAGCATTTGCATTTGTCAGGATTTTGTCAAAGATTCAGCATTATCTTATAGAAAAAATTTGCTAATCTGAAGGATGCAAGGTAACTGAGATTTAAATCCTAGGGGGGAGGCTGAGTTTTTAAAAAATAAAGAAGGAAGGGATTTATGAATTCATGAGATTTTAAATCCTTACTGAAATCTGCGAACCAAACACATAATTTTAAATGCAAATCCCAATGAATCCCAGGAAATCCGCGAACCAAACGCCCCCTTAGGGTTTGTAAACTAAAAATAAAAAAAAACCTCTTAATATTTTTTTCAGACCCAAAGCTCTCTCTTAAAATTAAGAGGCAAATTCGGAGGTTGCAACCTCTTAACTCTAAAACAAAACAAACAATCTTAATTTATTCTAGATTTGGAATTTAGATTTTAGAACATTTTAAGAGACTCTTAATGAAAAACAAATAAGGTCTGAATGTTGTAAGTTTGTGTATTTTTTTACTCAAAGTTGTCGAATTATAAATATCCCCATTGACTATGATACACACACACACACACATATATATATATATATATATATATATATATATATATATATATATATATATATATATATATATATATATATATATATATATATATATATGGGAGGGTTCTTCTAAGAACTATAAAAATTGTGGGAACCTAAGAACCTTTTATGGCCTTTGGATTAATGATAATCAATGGTTGATATATTGGATGACAATTTTGTAACTAATTTAAACTTTGATAGTGGAATATCTTGAAAATGTGTGAAAATGATATTTTTGAAAGAAAAAAAATTTGTTTTTTCTCTTTCTCTCTTACTTTTTTTCATTTTCATTTTATTTTTCTTTCATTATAATTGATTTTTAAAGTAAAAAACGTTTTTTATAAAAAAAATTATTTTCTCTATACAGAAAATTATTTAATTGCTAAAAAATAACGTATTTTATATAGAAATATTATATGTCTATATAGAATATTTTTTTTTCTATATATAATATGTTAATGAACATATTCTATGTACAATCTACGTAGAATGTCATGCATTCTACGTAGAATGAGATGCAATCTACGTAGAATAACATGCAATCTACGCAGAGTATCCACGAACATATTCTATGTACAATCTACGTAGAATGTCATGCGATCTACGTATAATGGCATTCAATCTACGTAGAATGACATTCAATCTACGTAGAATGACATGCAATCTACGTAGAATGTCATGCAATCTATGTAGAATGTCAAGTATCATATATTATACGTAGATTAAATGATAAAATATACCAAAAACACATTGAAACAAAAAAAATAAGATTTCATTTAGAAATTTTATCGAACATTTGGTATGCAACTGATATAAAATATACCAAAAACACAATGAATAGTAATGGTAATCTATAAAAAAAATATAGATTTGTATAATAAACATAAAAATATATGAAATATATAAGAAACATAACATTCTACATAGATTATGAATAGTAATGTTAATCTAGATAAAAAGATATAAAATTATATAACATTCTATATAGGCATATAATAAATCTATATAGAATACATTAATTTTTTAGCAATTAAATAAATTTTTATATAGAAAAAAATTTTTTTTTTATTTATAAAAAACGTTTTTTTATTATTAAAATCAATTCTAATGAAAGAAAGAGAAAATGAAAATGAAAAAAAAGTAAGAGAGAGAAAGTGAAAAAGAGATGTATATAATAAAAAAGGTGGAGAGAGAAAGATAATATTTTTTATTCCAAAAATACACTTTTGATCCAAGGGTTCTAAAAGGTTCCTAGGTTTTCACCATCTTTAAGGTTCTTAAAAGAACCTCTCCCTATATATATATATATATATATATATATATATATATATATATATATATATATATATATATATATATATATATATATATATATATATATATATATATATAGATTGAGGTTCAATTGAGAACTTTTGTGCATCGGGGCACCTTGAGTCACTTTTGTGCATCAGATAATCTAACAACGGTGCACAAAGGACATTTTGGGAAAATTAAATATATGAACTTAATTAATTTTTAAAAATCATTAAATGATATTTATGAGTTAATTTAGGAATTAAAATCCCACATTAACAACATTCCCCATTATCCTCTCTCTCTCTCTCCCTCTCTCTCATGCTTTTGATTAAGATATGTATTTTATGATGAAGAGATGCATTTTGGAAGATATGAATGTTTGTTGGAACGATGAACGATTAATGTTTGAATGAACGATGCATCATGTTAAATTAAGGTGCATTTTTGATTTTTGATTAAGAGATGCATTTTGGAAAGTACGAATTTTTGTTGGAACGATTCATGTTTGAATTAACGATGCATCACGTTAAATTAAAGTTTTTGGATGAACACGTTGATGCATCACGTTAAATTAAAGTTTTTGGATGAACGATGCTTCACGTTAAATGTGAAGTTGATGAACATGAAGATAATAGATGAAGATGATGAACACAAAGAATGAATAACAATGATGCATCAGAATCTTTATTTTTTTATTTGAATTTGTATTATTTTTGGAAATGTAATAATTAAATGAGGATTGCATAATTCCTGTTTTACCCCTCCGCATATTTCATTATGTGCACTTGATGCATAAAACTTTCTATTTAATTACCTTTTTGCCATTTGATCTAAACCACACATTCTTTTCATCCAAGGGACATTGGAGGTTCTTTTGTGCCTCGATGCACAAAAGTTCTCAATGAAACCTCCCTATATATATATATATATATATATATATATATATATATATATATATATATATATATATATATATATATATATATATATATATATATATATATATATATATATATATAGATTCAGGTTCAAATAAGTACCTCTCGAAATCAAGTGCACCCGAAGGTACCAACCATAAAAAACTTTTTTAAAATTTTTTTTCACATAACCATGTTCAATTTAATGTTATACGCATGATATATGAATTTCATATAGATTCACACTTTCTGTATCCTTAAAAATTACGTGAATGCTCAATGCATATTTATGTGAATGGTGTGAATGATCATTCACATGATCTTTTTTTACCATTCACCAGATTTATGATGTTGCTCCTTTTGAAAAAAAGTCTTATAATGTTGTCTTATACATGTCTATTCAAAAAAATATATGTGAATGATCATTCACATTAGGGTACGCCGGGTACGCTGGAATCTCATAGGTACGCTGATGAACCTGATTATATATATATATATA
>JAANYP010002636.1:0-91256 GCA_020465985.1 Centrapalus pauciflorus
AACTAAGATAGGTTACGATCTAGTAATCATAAGAATATTGACTATCATACGGGACAATTGGGTGGTGTCTATAAATAAATGACATGTTACTAAATAAGTTATATGTTTCATATTTCAGAACATGTCCGGAGGAGGAATGACACCAGAAGAGACGAGAGAAATGATGCTAGCCATGATGGCTGAGCAAAATCGGATGATTCAGGACCAGTTTCGGGCTCGAGATGAGGCCGAAGCTAAACGAAGAGAAGATAAGAGAAAGAATAAGGAAAGAGAGGGAAACGATGACGAGCAAGGTGACAACACTGGGTCATCAAATAAGCCCAGGGGTTGCCGTTTCAAGGACTTTAAGGGAAATGGAGCCGTTGAGTTTACTGGGTTGGGTGATGCTGTTACTGCATTGGAGTGGATAACAGCTACAGAAAGGACTTTCTGAATCAGCGATTGTGCTGAGAAGGATATGGTCCGATTCGCTACTGCCATGTTCACCAAAGACGCAATAATGTGGTGGAACTCGATGGTGAATGCACTAACAATGGAGAAGGTTGCTGTAATGAAATGGGCTGAGTTCACTGAAATTTTTACTCAGCAGTACTGCCCGGCCGATGAGCGCCGAAGACTTGAAGCTAAGTTCATGACGCTGATTCAGGGGACTAAGTCTGTGTCCCAGTATGCTGTAGAGTTTACGAGGCTGAGTTTGTTCGCGCCTCATCAAGTGGATACCGAGGAGAGGAAAGTGACCAGGTTTGAGGCTGGTCTTGATTTGGAGATTCGAAGGGTGATGAGCAATGTACGCTACCCCACATTTGCTGGTCTATTGGAAGCCGCCAGAAATGTGGAACAAATTCTAAGTATGTCGGGATACGTGATGGGGTCCGCTGCTGCTTCAGTCAACCCAACTCAACCTTCACCACCGAAACGCCAACGCGAAGGAGGTTATTCTGGTTCTTCACGATCATCACAGTACTCGCCGCAACAGTCTTATCGCCGACAGTCTAGTTCTTCTGGTCGCGCACGTGCTTACTCTATCAACACCGAGCCGCAGTATTGTAACAAGTGTCATCTGGAACACTTCGGTAAGTGCACCAACGGGCGTGCGTGTTTTTGCTGTGGAGAGTTGGGCCACTTTCAAAATGAATGCCCACGGAGATCTGATGCTTGCCATAAGTGTGGAGTATGGGGGCACTATAGTCGGAATTGTCGAAAGAATACCCCAGCAGTTGCTGCTCCAACATCAACACGATCTTCAGGAGGTTCAAGCGGCGGTTCAGTTAACCGAGGTCGGGGTCAGTCGCAAAGGGCACCGGCTCGTGCCTTTCAAATCACTGCAGAAGAGGCTAGGGAAAACCCGGAGGTGGTCACGGGTATGTTTATTGTAAACTCTTTACCTGCAAGAGTATTATTTGACTCGGGTGCCAATAGGTCGTTTGTATCTACTATGTTTGCACAACAACTTGCCATACCTTTGTCTAAACTATCTGCGGTACTAGATATTGAAACTGCTAGTAATACTCTAGTTAAAGTAGATCATGTATACCGAAACTGCACCTTAGTGATTGAAGATGTAGTCTTCAATTTGGACTTGATTCCGATCGAGTTTAGTGAATTTGATGTGATTATCGGGATGGATTGGTTGATAGAGAATGAAGCCCATATAGTGTGTAAGAAGCGTATGATCAAGATAACTACTCCGGAGGGGCGTGAGATCTGTATTTATGGGGATAGGAGAAGTGGGGATCTGTGTTTGTTGACTGTTGCAAAAGCTCGAAAGCTTGTTGCAAAGGGATGTGACGCCTACCTGGCATATGCTATAGATGCCAAGGCTGAGAAGAAGACGTTGGCCGATGTGCCTGTTGTTTCACAATTCCCGGATGTGTTTCCGGAAGACTTGTCTGGCGTGCCGCCTGAGAGACAAGTGGAATTTAGAATTGATCTGATCCCTGGAGCTGCACCGGTAGCTCGTTCTCCTTATCGCCTTGCCCCAACCGAGATGAAAGAGATGATGACACAACTCCAGGAGTTGTTAGACAAGGGTTTTATTCGACCAAGTTCATCGCCGTGGGGAGCTCCGGTATTATTTGTTAAGAAGAAGGATGGCACCATGAGGATGTGCATCGATTACCGGGAGCTGAATAAATTGACAATTAAGAACAAGTATCCGCTGCCGCGGATAGATGACTTGTTTGACCAGTTACATGGAGCTTGTGTGTTTTCTAAGATTGACTTGAGGTCGGGATATCATCAGTTAAAAGTTAGAGAGGAAGATGTGCCTAAAACAGCTTTTAGGACACGTTACGGGCATTACGAGTTCTTGGTTATGCCTTTCGGGTTAACCAATGCCCCGGCTGTCTTTATGGATTTGATGAACCGAGTTTGCAGACCGATGTTGGACAAGTCGGTAATTGTTTTTATAGATGACATTTTGGTGTATTCAAAGTCTGAAGCCGAACACGCTGATCATCTAAAAGAGTTATTGGAATTGTTAAGAAAGGAAAGGTTGTATGCCAAGTTCTCAAAATGTGAGTTTTGGCTGCAACAGATTCAATTTTTAGGGCATGTGATATCGGGGGCCGGAATTTCTGTAGATCCGGCTAAGGTAGAAGCGGTAAGGAATTGGGAGCCGCCTCGCTCAGCTACGGAAGTCAGAAGTTTCCTTGGGCTGGCGGGCTATTATAGGAGATTCATTAAGGACTTTTCAAAGATTGCAGTCCCTTTAACGATGTTAACAAAGAAGAATGCACCGTTTGTATGGGAAACTGTGCAGCAGGAGGCGTTTGATATTTTGAAAAAGACGTTAAGTGAAGCACCGATACTTGCCCTACCAGAGGGTAATGAGGACTTTGTGGTATACACGGATGCTTCGAAGTTAGGACTTGGTGCGGTATTGATGCAACGTGGAAAAGTTATAGCTTATGCTTCGAGACAATTAAAGCAGCACGAAAAGAACTACTCGACTCATGACTTGGAGTTGACTGCAGTCACCTTTGCACTGAAATTGTGGAGACACTATCTGTATGGAACTAAGTGTCAGTTATACACTGACCATAAGAGTTTAAAATACATATTTAGTCAGAAGGAACTCAATATGAGGCAGAGACGTTCGATGGAACTTATAAAGGATTACGATTGTGAAATCCTTTATCATCCCGGGAAGGCTAATGTGGTAGCCGATGCTTTGAGTCGCAAAGCATATGCCAAGGATTGCTGTTACACGTTGACATCTACTATGTTAACATCCACTATTATTGATGATGTCAAGGCCGCTCAAGAGGAAGCCTTGAAAGACGAGAATGTTGGTGCTGAGGATATAAGGGCACAGATCAAGAATATGGAAACGAGCGAATCGGGTCTGAAAGGAGTTTACGGAAGAATCTGGGTGCCAAAGTATGGAGGCATGAGAAATGTGATAATAGAAGAAGCTCATCAGTCAAAGTTTTCTGTACATCCCGGGAGCACAAAGATGTACAACGAGCTGAAAGCAGACTTCTGGTGGCCCGGATTAAAGAAAGATATCGGACAGTACGTGGAGAGATGCCGAACTTGTCGGTTAGTGAAAGCCGAACACCAGCAACCATACGGTAGTTTGCAACCGCTTCCCGTTCCGGAATGGAAGTGGGAACACATAACGATGGATTTTGTTACAAAGTTGCCGAAGACTAGGCGTCAACACGATGCAGTTTGGGTGATAGTCGATAGGTTAACTAAGTCCGCACACTTTATTCCGATTCGGGAAGGATATTCTCTGGAAAGGTTAGCACAGATCTATGTGGCTGAGATAGTTTCTAGACACGGGGTGCCAAAGTCTATTGTATCGGACCGGGACAGCCGATTTACTTCCAACTTTTGGTCGGCATTACAAGAAGGGTTAGGATCGAGGATTGCTATGAGTACGGCTTACCGACCGCAAACCGATGGTCAAAGTGAAAGGACCATCCTAACACTCGAAGATATGATGCGGTCGTGTGTGTTAGACCTCGGTGGCAATTGGGACGATCATTTGCCACTGATCGAGTTTTCATATAACAACAGTTACCACGCGACGATCAAGAAAGCGCCGTTTGAGGCATTGTATGGGAGAAGATGTAGGACTCCTACATGTTGGAGGGAAACCGGTGAAACGCCGATTGCTGGGCCGGCATTACTACAAGAAACGAATGAAAAGATTCAGTTGGTGCGACAGAATATGAAGGCGGCTCAGGATCGCCAGAAAAGTTATTACGACAGGAGGCACAAGCCAATCAATTTCGATGTAAATGATTGGGTTTATTTGAAGGTGTCACCTATGAGGGGTGTTACACGTTTTGTAAAAAGAGGAAAGCTGGCTCCGAGATTTGTTGGGCCATTTAAGATAATAGAAAAAGTTGGAAACCAGTCATATCGTCTAGAATTGCCTGAAGAGATGTCGGGCATACACCCGGTGTTCCATGTAGGAAATCTCAGGAAGTCATTCACTGCCGAAAATGAAGATTGGGCAGATCACACTGAATTGCAAATTGATGAAAGGCTCCGGTATGTTGAAGAGCCGGAGTGTGTGTTAGACACGAAAGTGAAGAAATTGAGAAGTAAAGAGATAGAGATGGTGCTTGTTCGTTGGAAGCATCACAAAGGAGCAAATCATACGTGGGAGCCTAAGTCTGAGATGTTGAAGAAATACCCGAAGCTGTTCGAATCCGAGTAACTTCGAGGACGAAGTTGAGCGTGGTGGAGCCCATGCTGTAACATCCTCGGATTTAATTTATTGTATTTGAAGATTATTAAGTTTAAATTTGTAAATTAAGTTAAATTATTGATAATGATTATGTATTTGAATTTATGGAAGTTGGTTGCATATTATGGAAATTTAGAATTTTATTTATTAAGTGAAAATAATTATTTAAAGCATTGAGGATAATAAATAAAAGATAGAAATCTTTTATTTTATAAATCGATAGTAAATGGGATCTGATGAGTTGAGGGACTAAAGATGTTAAAATAAGGAATTTTGAAATAAAAGACCAAAGGTCTTTCATTTCCAATCACCACTCTCTCTCACTAGAACCCTTTCTCTCTCGGCTCTCTCTCTAAAATATTCAAGATCATCAAAACTTGGATTCGAAGTCTGAAAATTTGAAACAAGGTTGCATTCAAGGAACAATCAACACTGCAATCGAAGAATTAAGGTAAACATTCTTTAAATTTCGAAATTAGAAGCAATTTGGTTCGGTTTTGTTCAAATCCGAAAATGAGATTTGGGGTTGCAAATGTTCATGCATGTATGATGTTGTTATGGATTAGTTTAATTCGAGTATTGATGATGTTATGTACAAAATTTCAGCTTCTGAATCAACCACTAAGAATGATTTTCAGAGAATTGTGTGTGTTCTTAGTGTGTGTGTTCGACGGGTAGAACAAAAAGAGCAAAAATGGGTGTAATTTGGTACATAAAGGTGTTAATATTAGTGTTAAAAGTGTTGAAAATAGATGTATTTTAGTTGGCATAATTTATTTCATGCAAGGAAATAAGTACAAAAATGATGGGATTAAATCTGGAAAATATATAAAACTGCACAAGTTCGAATACAGTAGATCCGAATTCGGATCCGAGAAGAACTCGGATCTGGTCCGAATTCGGATTTGTCCGAACCTCTGATGTACAAAACAGAAAATATTTACAAGTGTTGTAATTCGGATGAGTCCGAATTCGGATGTGGTCGAAATTGTAACAGGATCCGAATTGTTGATATTCAAATTCAGCAAAATAATAATCTAAGTATTTGAATCTCGGATGGGGTCCGAATTCGGTTGGGGACCGAATTCGGATATGGTCCGAATCTATTTTGGTCCGAAATGTGGTAATTAAAAATGGCAAAATATTTTAAGTGTTGGAATTTCGGATACGGTCCGGACTTAACATGAAGTCCGAAATTGCCATGATCCGAATTAGGATTTATGTGGGATCCGAACTGGGGTCCGAATTCGGGTGGGGTCCGAATTCGGACATAGATCCGAAATTGGGACCAAAATTCTGCAAAACTTATAAAAATTAAGTTTTATGAAATTAAACAAGATATTAACACAATGTGTTGTTACAAATGACTTACAGGTCCCTTGTGGTGTTGTTTAACCCACAGTGGGGTACTTGGTTGATCCGGTTGAAATCCCGAGGAGAAATAAAATTTGATTAAAGATAATAACGCACCCACTGTGAGTACCTTTGATTTTAACATTGCTGCATCTGCATTATGTTTGCATTGCCTGCTGAGGCATGTTGTTTCATGTTCGTTTGGCATTCTACTAACATGCGTTTATGTTGATGCACATTCATATTTGTTGCATGTCCGTTCATTTGTTGTGCATCTTTCGATGGACCTGCGTGGTCGCATCTGTACTCTGATGTTACTGTGCTATATGACCAAGAGTTTGACACCTCTGTGGTCAGGATAGACAGTAGGTCATCCCCGATGTAATGTCTGCCTCAGATGGTTGGTTGTTCTTATGCCGAGTGTCAGCTCGAAGGAGCTGCGGCTCAGGTTTGCGTACTTGGAGTACGTGTGGGGTATACGGTATGTGTTACCGCGGTTACCCTGGGTGGCATCATAATGATTTGTAGAATGTGTAAAATCATCTGGTATTCACTAAGCTTTAGCTTACCCTTTCAGTTGTTATATTTTTACAGGAAAAGGGAAATCCGCTGCGGGACCATCTAGCTAGGAAATCTATTGAAGTGATTGAAGATTTCTACCGTTTTCTTTGGTATTTGGATTATGGAATTATTGTTGTAATAAATTTGGGATAATGTAAAATGTTTGAGTATGTAGACTTAGACATGTAACCTTGTAGCACCGTAGGGTGTTAGATTCAGTTGTAATACTTTAAATTTATGTACTTTAATGCTTCCGCTATTATTAAGCTATCAGATCATCATGTTATGTGTTTGTTGGTGATTAATCCTGGGTGAATGGTAATTGGTGGTTAATGTGGCAAGGGTGTCACAATAGTACCTCCGCATTGCCTGCTTATGATAAGCTTCCCTTATAGCGGCAATTTCTCTTTTTTCTTCTAGTAAGGTTAGATTCACCAATCTTTCCTCCGCGTTGTCTTCAGACTCATAGTTGCTCCTCCTATGCGTAGGGACACTGACTTCAATGGGTAACATGGCCTCCGCTCCATAAACTAGGCTGAAAGGTGTCTCTCCATGGCTACTTTTCTGCGTTGTTCGGCTTCCCCATAGGACGTTAGGAAGCTCTTCCACCCAACCGTTAGAAGCGCCTTCTAGTCTCTTCCAATAGTGAGACTGAAACACAATAAAAAGAGGGTTAGTGTGCAACACAGGGGGATGACCCCTGTGAGGCACCTCCGACGCCCAAGTCAGACATAGTATGAGTAACTAATAATCGGTGAAGGGTTTTGTAGAGAAAGGATTAATATAGAAATTCAAGTATGTTCTCCGTGTCTACCTTTTCAAATGCAGGATGAGACATATATATACCTTCTTGTACCTCTTTACTATTGGCTTCCAGAAGGAGACAAAGGTTTTCCTATTATCCGGTTAAAAGGATTCCTTTAACTTCAGTGATTAAGACTACTCCAAAGACAAGGGATGTTGACTGCACCTCTGACAATACTTTTCTGCCTTTCTTTTTGTTTTATGCGGAAGTCAACTTAAGCATGCATGGAAAGGTTGTTTTTTCACTATTTTAGGATGAAGGCTAAAAGGTACTCTTTATTTACTAAAATATCAGACCCACACAAACAGCAGGGGTGTGCACGATTCGGTTTGGTAGTAGTTAACATGTGAAACGGTTCGGTTTCAGTTCCCGGTCTTCGGTTACCCGTTATATGCTTAAAAGCAAATAAAATTATAGAAATATCTTTTTTAAGCACAAATTCTTTTTAAGTTCTAAGTCATAGTAAACAATTTGATTAGTTACACTAAATTTATTTAATAAAACAATTAAAATAAAAAATCATTTGAAAATCTAGTATTTAATTTGTTAGATAGTCTAAATGAAAGTATAAATAGAAGCTACTAACTTGTATATATATAATCGGTTCAGTTCGGTTATTCACGATTTTTTAAAAATGAAAACCTAAACCGCCCTGCGATGTTTCAGTTTTTTTTTCGGTTTTGAATGAAGCCGTTTTAAGTGGTTCGACTCGGTTTTTCGGTTTTGTTTAAACACCCCTACTAAAAGGGTCCAGAAATACCAAGAGCTCCAAGGGAAATCAACCCACCTGAGTGTGCCTGATACTCATAGGCACCCTTAATATAGCAATCTACCTTTAGAATGACTTAAATATATACATGTATTTATATAAATTATCATTCTATTTTAATCATCTTGAAATCAATCATAACACAGTATTTATGAAATAACAACATGTCCAAAAGAAGCAACCCTCCATCCATTACAACTTGTAATCCTTAGGCCTCCTCCTTTCCTTTAGATGTAGCTCCTGAACCTGTGCTTATGCCAAATATACAAATGAATAATAGTTACCTATTCGAGATTGTTGACCTAGTTTTTAAAGATAGAAATCTGTTCTTAAATGTTAATCATGGTGACCCTAAACAATTGATCAAAAGATTCATTGTCTTTATCAAGCAAGAGTTCCAGAAATACCACGTTTGATTGTTAGGCACATCACAAATCATATACAAATTGTTATTTTGTGATTCTATTTAGCTTGATACTAATTTTGAAACCTTGATTTCAATGATCAGGCAACCCAACTTTTATACTCTTGATCAATTGTTAAGGGCCAATCATGATTCAATGATCATCGTCAAGGTTGTAGAACTCGCTAGGCGGTAGTCGGCCGGCCAGCAGGGGACTAGCGATTAATCGGCTAGGCGGGGATTAATCGGGGAGTAGTCGGATTGAAACTTTTAGTATGTAAATTTTAGAATTATATATGTAACATGTTCAAAAATACTAAGATATACATATAGGTTAGTTTAAAAACGATTAAATAATAATTGAGAGAATTTCATATATACCCCTCCAAATTTTCATAATATCATATATACCCAACTTAAAATTTTAATGTCATATATATCCCTCCAAAACATCATAATATCATATATATACCCAATTTTAATTGTTAATATCACATATATCCCTCCTAAATATCATTAATATCATATATACCCAAATTCATTAATTTAATTATTTTTATATCATTTAATACTCATAATTCATATTGCTTATTAATTAATGACCATTATACCCTTACTTATTTCTTCTTTGAACTAAACTTTAAAATATCATATTTATCCAACTTAAATTAAAATATCATATCCCCTTTAATAATTTTATTTAATCTATGTTTTTTAAACTTTACTATATAAATTTTTCATAGAAAAACAAATTAACAATAACAATAAAAAAATTGTATTATGTTTTTGCTCGTCTGTAATTCAATTGTATCGTCTTATTAAGTTTTCTTATTTGTTTTTTTTTCCTGCAGTTTTCTATATACAATTATATGGTTACATATTATGTTCTTTCTTTTCTTTTTCTTTTTGAAATTTGTAGTTGTATTACATTTTTTTTTATTTAGTATATATTTTTTTTGTTATCTGGCATCCTCATCGATGAACCCTCAAAGTCTCGTATCCTTTCTCTAGCATCCTTACAAAAATATATATAACTCCCTAATATATATATATATATATATATATATATATATATATATATATATATATATATAATGTTATCGTTAACACAAAATATACACAACTAATAACATTGGATAACAAGTTATAACTCAGTTACTAGATTAAATATTTAAAAAAAGCAAACTAAAAAAACAATAATTATAAAAGAAAGCAAACTTGAAAAAAAAGAGAAACTAATGTATATAGAAAACAAAATCTTTATTTTATAATAAATGAGAACATCTCATTGCCACGTGTCATTTTCTTAGCATATTCCTTCTTAATTTTCCCGCTCTTTTTCCTAATTTAGAACTATTTAATAATAAATTTAATTAATTAAAAAAATGTATAAATAACCTTTTATCTTTCTTTCCTAATTTATTTCCTTACATTAATTATTTCAATTTATTATATTAAAAGCAATTAAACCAATAGATTACTAATAACTAAAACATATATATTGTCTTTAAATTTGATACATGCATATTATAATTGTATTTGTTTTGTATAATTAATATCTTAAAAGAGATATTTATTTATTAATATAACATAAACTTTTTAGTTAAATCATATTAATTATAAAATGTTGACAAATTATATACAATTTTTCCTTCTTATATTTCTTATGTTTTCATTCATAAATACTGACTTTTAAAATTTAAACTAACTTATAAAATTTAGAATCTATTTTTATTCTTAAAATTTTCTATTATTATTACTTCTTACAAAAGTAGTTTATGTTACTTTTTTATAAACTGGATTTAGATTACATGTTTGAATTTTTCTTATTTAGAAAAAATAATTGATCTTATTGTATTAATAATTAGATAAACTATTTTCTTTTAAATTTTATGTTTGGACGCGTTTAATGTTAATACATTTAAATTTAAATTGAGCACACGTTTTTTTTATTTTTTATATTGAATTAATCTCACATGCCTATAATTAAAAAAATAAAATTAAGTTTGTTTTAAAATTTTATGGATAACGTTTTCATGACATCCTACATTGATTTTATACAAAATGATATAGTTGATAAACATTATAAATGTTTTAGTTGAATTGAACTTTTGATTAAATAAATATATGTTTCTATCACATGCATATAACAATTGTGTATTTGTTTATAAGTTTAAATTCTCAAAAAATAATAAGGTTTTTTTAAATGCTCATGTAACACATGAGTTAATAAACTTCCACATATCATCATAAATGATTAATACAACTTACTATTATAAAAAATAAAAGAAACATACAATAATTATCACTTTTAAAAAGATAAATACATTATGTTATTTTTAATCTATAAATAATAAAATATGAATACAATTGTTCTTTTTAAAAAGATAAATAACTCTATTATTTTTAGTCTATAAATATTAATTTGTAGTAAAATATATAAGTATTATATTATATATAAACTAAAATTTGAATTTATATAAATTAAAATATATTAAACTAAAAATAAACTTTTAAAAACAATCATTGATGAGTAATAATAGTATTCTTACTTTATTTTAAAATATATTATTAAAAATATCCACGTATTACGTGGGTCATAAACTAGTATATACTAAATTAAAAAAAACAAAATTTAATACAACTATAAAATTCAAAAAGAAAAAGAAGAGAAAGAGCGTAAGATATAACCAGTTAATTGTATATATAAAACTGCAGGAAAAAAACAAATAAGAAAACTTGTTAACACGATACGATTTGATTACAAACAAGAAAAACATAATATAATTTTTTTTATTGTTATTGTTAATTTGTTTTTCTATGAAGAATTTATATAAAATTATTAAAAGGGATATGATATTTTAATTTAAGTTGGATAAATATGATATTCTGAAGTTTAGTTTATAGAAGAAATAAGTATGAGTATAATGGTCATTAATTAATAAACAATATTAATTATGAGTTTTAAATTATATAAAAATAATTAAATTAATGAAAAATTGGGTATATATGATATTAATGATGTTTAAGAGGGATATATGTGATATTAATAATTAAAATTGGGTATATATATGATATTATGATGTTTTGGAGGGATATATATGATATTAAAATTTTAAGTTGGGTATATATGATATTATAAAGTGGAGGGGTATATATGAAATTCTCCCATTTTAATACTATTTTATAACTAGAACTCAAGGTTAATCATTTAAATATTTTAAGGTAACAACCTAAATTTAATTGATTTAGATTAGTTATATATATTACTAGGTTATTACCCATGTATTACATGGGTTAACTTTAGAAATTGATATTTATATATATGTATAATATAATAATTATATGAATAATAAAATTTGGTTAATTTTAGTTAGTTAGTTATTAAATTAATCCATATTAGATTTACATAGATTTGATTTGCTTTAAAATTTAAAAATAAATTCAGTAAATGACGTGGCAAAAGGAGATAGCGACATGTGGCAAATTAAATGAGAGGATGCCATGTGGCAAATTTTATGAGAGCTTGCCATGTGGCATTTAGTTACTCTTTTAATAGTATAGATAGAATAGATATATATATATATTAAATATAAATGGTTTTCTATTAATTAATTAATTAGTTTATTAATAAAAACAAATAATTACTAAATAAATATATAAATCTTATTTAGGGTTTTAAAAATGCCACTACTCCCTTTCCCTTTTCTATCTCTGCTGCCTCTCCGTCGCACGAGCGGACGCTTCCTCCTCCCTCCGCTCTTCCTTTTCCTTCTCCGTCGCTAC
This sequence comes from Centrapalus pauciflorus, assembly GCA_020465985.1. Taxonomy (NCBI): domain Eukaryota; kingdom Viridiplantae; phylum Streptophyta; class Magnoliopsida; order Asterales; family Asteraceae; genus Centrapalus; species Centrapalus pauciflorus. Next base: position 12,383 of record JAANYP010002636.1, read on the forward strand.
TCCCTCACCTTTGCCGTCACCTGCTCTCTCTTTGCTGGCCGCCGCTGCTCTCTCGGTCTCACTCTGGATATCACAAGGTACATACATCTCTCTCTAATCCTTATTCTTCTTCATCGAATCCATATTTCAAGGCCGATTTTGACCGCCTAAAGCCGCCTAGGACCGACTTTCACTGCCACCGCCTAATTAGTCCGATCTGGTCCAAGTCGTAGCGGCGGTATCCCGAGTCCCGCCTAGTCGCCGATTAATCGGCCGACTAGGCCGATTTTTGCAACCTTGATCATCGTCTTATCATAACAAACTTGAACTACGTGCTATCAAGTGTATTTCCCTTGGGTACTCACGAGTTCAAAAAAGGTATCAATGTTATAGTCTAACCTGTCGTCGATATTTTACTTGTGCTAATGTCACCTTCAATGAGTCGAGTTCTTAAATTGTCAACCCTACTAGTTCTTTGGAGTAATTCAACCATGTTCCTAACATTTTAGAATCTCAAGATCATCTTGTCTATACAATCCCTGTTCCAACCCCAAAGACCCCAGCTCCGACTACGCCAACGGATACTCGATTTACAAATGTATAAGTCAGGCAACGTGATAGACAAGCAACACGGACCCAAGAATACTTTCCTATGTGTCATGATTCTTGTGACTACCTCGTTCCACCTTCTGCATATGAACCTCAATCTTACCTTGAAACCCAATCTACACTTACGTCCATTTAGAACCAATGCCAGATACACTTACGTTTCATTTCGAATGACCTGCTGTCCAAATTCCACAAAAGAAGTAAAATGGTAAAAACCTACTACTTTAATCTCTATTGGAAATGAAACACCAAGATTAAAGGGAAAATGAACGCTCCAATCCACTAAGATCAAAGATCTCTAGTGGACATGCAGATTAAGACAATAGAGGCTGTTTTATTCAATTTCACATATCAAAACTGAATGATACAATGCTGGAAAATCTATTATATAGAGATCTTGTACAAAAGCTGTATTGTATAAATTGCCGAAGATTGCTATTTACTCGATCAAGCTATCTATCCATGGATAAAGATGGCTCTTAATGTTCTTTGTCTGCAAGTTCTTTGTCTTGCTTATGAGGTGTTTAATGGCCCCAGCCACAAATCCTAATTCTAGCATCATTAAAAATGTTTACAACCTAAAAAAATGGCATGGAACGTTCAACTTAAATACGCCTTTAAAAATTCTCCACTAATGTAGCATATTAATTATCTATGACCCTGCTATTTATAACTTCAGCAGTTTCTTCTCTGGTATATGTCGTATAATTTTTATTTCAACTTTCTTTAGTAAACTATAGCTACCTTGCTCCTGAGGTTTTCATTTAAATAAACATGACAACATGTATTCGATCTTAGTACCTACAGTAACACATCCTGTTCATTAGCATTTTATGCAAAACTTTAGACACAAAAATTACAACCACCCAATGTAATTTTTTAATTAATAGTGTTTGTTCAATGATGCATATAATCTTTCCTAACCATGTTGAAACAATATACAGTTGATAAACAATTCAAATAAACAAAACAATATTACAATAACATCTTACATGTCAGATCAATAGCAACAACATAAAAAGGTCGAGCTTGCATATCCTCCTCCTCAGAACCTTCCACTGAAACATAGAAAAATTAGTCAAATTTATATCAACTTCCCCGAATTCACAAATCACAAATGAAGTTGCAGCTACAACTTCAGATACAAATGTTGCTTATCAACTTATGCATGATTTATGATTACATGTTATCCCTCACTCTCTTAGAAGTAGAAAAAGGTTATCATGTTGATGCATCAATTAAATCTGACCTGTGTATATATGCATCAACTAGTATTGTTATTACAATCTATATTTCTAGCTTCTGTACTATAATGATGAATTATAATATATTATATTGGATGCTTTTGCTATTGAAGCATGTACTTCTTGATATGTATACACTGTGTTGGGTTAGTGTGTTAAGAATGGGTATGAGTATTTTGTATGCTAGCATGTAGATGCCTCATTTATGAGTTAATACTTGAATAATTGATTATAAATGCTAATGCCATCGTGTTTGAGCTATGGTTTCAAGATTGTTTTTATGTGTTAATACTTGAATTTTTGTTATTGATTTATTGTTTTCTTGAATGTTGTTTAGTTTTGATGGAGGATAGTACATGGATGAAATGGTCAAACGATGCCTTATAATTGTTTCCAGATACGTGTATTGACGAAAAAACTAATGTGGGTGACTGTGGGGCTAGTCTTAAAAGAGAATCTTGGGCTAGATTGGCCAAAAAAAAATGGAAGATGTGCATCAAATGACGCTTTCACAAAAACAATTAAAAAATCAATTCGATTACTTAAGATACAATACAGAGCATGGAGTTACTTAAAGAATAGAACATGCAATATATATGACCATGCAACTAACAAGTTTAAACTTTCAAATAAAGAGTGAGATGAATTTGATTAGGTGTGTTTTGTAATTAATCTTTTTAATAAAATTAGAAACGTGTTATTTGTAATCTTTTATAAAATTTAATCATTCTCACGCAAAGTTAAGAAATGTCATTGAATGAGAGAATGACCCCTTTACACTTGAAGTGCAAAGAGACATTGTTCTTTCATGTTTTACGAAAGAAAGGATTAAATGATGAGTTTTTTTGGTATGATCAAGTGGATGACGAAAATGCTCCATCTTGTTTCATTTCATAGTATGATTGTGGTATTCATCAATTCAAATTATTTATTTTAAGCAAATTATTTCATTGATTACATGGTGTTGTGTCTTCATAGGCACCCAATTTACACCGGCATCGATGACGAGTTGCCACTCGGGGTTGGAATGCCAAGTTTGTGGCTTTGTGGGCTTGGACGATGGTTCTGATGGCTTCTTTTATTGCCAGCGCTGTGGCTCTCAAGCTGATGGAATTAGAGACACTGCTGTTGATAATGAGGCAATGCTTACCAAGGAAAACGTAGGGGTCCTTTTTAAAAGGCGCGCACCTGTTGTCAAAACCGAGCCGCTCACACAGTCCCAACCCCCTTCACAATTTTGGGAGACTCTAAGGACCCAAGAGGATGATGCCAAAGCAGGTGATGGTATGGGCCCCACTGAGCCCATAGATTTTGGGACAGGGCCTAGAACACTGAGTTATGAAGATTATTACTCAGAAATTAGGATGAGGTATGTGATGGGAGTCCAAATAATGATTGAATTGCAGATCAAGGCTTTGGTCGAAAAGTTTAACGTGTGTCCCATAGTCGTCGGCATGGTTGAGCCCATTTGGTTAAGATTTGTGGCATCAACTAAACTTTTCATTGATGGGTGGGCTGATGAGGTTATTAATGAATCAGAATCCCAAGTCCAAGGTACTCATATGTTCGTTTTGCTATACAATAAACATATGCAGACTCCTTATATAATTTCAACTCTTGTTAACCGGCATACTCTTATTTGATTTCAGGGGAAACGGAAGCTCTTGGGCCTAGCTCTAGACATAAATTTGAACCACATAATATACTCGGTAAACGATCTGTAATGATATGGTACCAATCCGTGAGCAAGGCAATACCTTTATCGTATTCTTTAGTAATTTCTTTTTTGGTGTGCCATTTGGCGAGGGAACCAATCTTAACTACAGATTTAGTGAAGTGGACACTTGAAGGAAAGCTTCCTTATTTTGCTGCTTTTGTTGAGATCCAGAAACAGATTGGACCCCCGACCAATGCCTGTCCCATAAGTACTAGTCGTATGTTCAGACCCAAAAATGCTATCTCGACACAAATGCTCGAGTCGTTAGCAGCTTCTACTGCTCAATCAATTGGATTGGAATTACCTCCAGTCAACTTTTATTCAATTGCTTCCCGTTATCTTGAACAATTATCTCTTCCAGTTGATATCATACTTCCTCATGCATGCCGCATTTATGAATGGTCTATGCCAGCGGAGTTGTGGCTATCGGCTAATGAGCTCCGGCTTCCTACACGTGCTTTTGTATTGTCAATCCTTATAGTTTCAATTAGGATTCTTTACGACATACATGGTTTCGGGAAGTGGGAAATGACTTTGTCTGGTAAGAGAAGAGATCGAAAAAAGTCAAATAGTTTTGATACGTATGCCGATAAAGAAAAAGAGACGGAATCCAAATGCAATGCCGATGCATATAATGCTGATGAGGTGTCCTCCCCTTCGAATAATGATATTCCAGAGTCCTATAATAAACTACCCAAACGATCCAACTTGGATGCTACAGAGATTTTACTTGTACTTCAATCAAATTACAATCAGCTCATTGATACAAGTGGTAAGCTGTCATGAATTCGCTTTAAACTTTAGACCCTGATCAGAAAATACTATGAATCATTGCAGCTTTCTATTCTTTTGAAATTCAATCAGGCAATCAACCTTTTTTTGTTTTCCAAGGGCAAATAGCCATGAAAATACAACGTACTTTGGGCCAAGGTTTATTTTGGGCAACATACATTCAACAAGAACATAAAGGAGAGTTTGAAATACACATGTTTCGGGGATCTAAAAGCAGTACATTTAATGGGATCATCCTTGCCAATGTCTTGAATTTTGGATTCCTTAAACATTCATATTTCAAATTATGGTTTACATTATATGTAGTTTTTTGAAGTATGATTCCTGAAATGAAGCCAACTCAACATATGTCCCATTTTTTATGCCATTTTTCTTTTTTTCAATGCTTCAAGGTGTTCTGTATATTTAGTATTATCGTCTAATGAATTGCATTATATGTGTTTGGCAGATCATGGCAAGGATTTGGAAACATATCTTGAATATTGCAAGGATGTGGTTTTTGGTGGCGTCGAATTGTCATTCGAGGATCATGAGGAAGATCAGATAATCAAGGATCTTTGGAATTTTTACCAGAAGAAAGAGGTATGTCTTCATGCTCCTTTTTTAAATAATTTGTATCATCCCTTGCAATATATACACAACACACACACACGCACACACATATTACATACACACATATGAGTATCAGAGTATGTAAGTCATTAGTTAATCATGTGCTTATGCATCTAAACAGAATGGTGTGGTTGAACAGAAAAACTGTCATTCACTCGTTTGCTTCAACTAGCCCGTGGCCTTGTACTCTATTAATTCTTTGCAATGTCACCGTCTTTCGAGTCCACGTCATGTCTGATGTTAAGTTTTCGTTCGGGGGTCTATTTTGGTGATCATGTTTTCAAATTCAAGTTTTGACAGTGTTTGTTATAAATTTATAATCAAATAATGGGGCGTTTGGTTCGCGGATTTTCTGGGATTCACTGAGATTTGCATTTGAAAATCCTGTGTTAGATTTCCGTAAGGATTTAAAATCCAGGTTTTGTTAAATCCTTCCCTTTGTTATTTAAAAACTCAGCCTCCCTTCTAGGATTTTAAAGTTCGTTTGCCTTGGATTTTTTAGATTAACAAATTTTTCCTAAAAGATAATGCAAATTATTTGACAAAAACATGACAAATGCAAATGTTACATAATGCGAATCCTTTGACAAAATGCAAATCCCAGAGAAAAAATTCTGCGAACCAAACGCCCCTAAGAGATTCGATCATCAAATAAGGAAACGATTTATCAAAAGTCAATTTCCGTTTCAAGGTTTGTTATTTGATTATAAACTTGTAAAGTAGGCTCTTAAAACATTGATTTTGTAAGTATGATCCAAAAAAAGAACTTAAATTAGAGTACGTTCCATTCTGATGGGAACTAAACCATTTCTTTTCATGTTTTCGAAATATTCTTGCTAGGGTTTATATTGTAAAATATCAATGTGCTATTTTATTTATCTCACTTCGGTCATTGGTTAATTGATGAGAGGTTTCAAGAGATGAGTTTTGACCTGCGTTCGAACGTCTCATACTGTCATCTCAATAAATGATGTGTCAACTAATTACATGACAACAATATTGTTTTTGTCACTTTAATATTCATTAACAATGATCCGTAAAGTTCTATTTAGTTTATTGTTTTGTAAGATGTGTTTATAAAATGACGCGATCATCTAATTAGTTGACATGTCGTTTATTAGACACTACATATGATACGAAGTGTAACTTTAACATATAAACCAATCATCCAGTTAGTGATTTAAGAGGGGAAATTTTTAGGAGTACAGTGACCGCATGCGGTTCAAAAAAAAGTTCATTGACTGAAAGACAAATGAAAAATAATATTTGTTTTTGGTGAATTTTTTGTAGGATCATAAACCATTTGAGCCACTCTCCCCAAGCCCTAGCTATAGTCCACATAAGAGACATCGAGAGGATTCCAAAAGCAAGACGAAGAACAAGTCCAAGAAACCTAAAGATGACGACGATATCATCTCTAAGGAGTCTGACAAAGAAAGAGCGATAAGACGAATGACATCAAACATGGAAGAAAATCGATTTTCTTATATCCCATCGAGGACCAAAGTCAAAAGACACGATTACCTTCACTACACGAGGAAAAAAGGCGAAGGAACCTATACCTACGCTGCACATGCAGATTATTACATTCTACTGCGATCTTGTGCAAGAGTGGCTCAACTCGATGTCCGCAGTATGCATGCTGCGGTGTTGAGTTTCGAGAGGCGATTGGCTTGGCTCGAGAAAAACATTGATCACTGCTTGAAAGAAATGCCTGCGTATGAAACTTGCGAGTTTTGTCATGATGATCAGGTGGTTCAAAATGTTCTGAATGATGATTCTGTAGATTTTTCCAAGTTAAATCTGTAACTTGTCCATATTTACTGCGGCTTCATTGTTTTGTTCTCGTTTCAAAATCTTGACGTCGACCCTCGTGCGTGCTAATGCCCGCATACTGAGTGTAAGACGATACGCATTCGAAGTTTATTTAAAACAGGGAGATACATCCTTGCATATAGAGGTGGGAAATTTGGGCTAGTCAAAAATTGGTCCGTGCTGATTAGGTAACGGCTCAAAACATTTTCTTAAATTTGGGAGTTTTCGGGCCATTTTTCTTGTTTTAGTCATTTAAAAATTCTTGCAATAAGTTTATGGGGATCTTGTTTTTTTTTTTTCAAAAATTATTTTCATAAACTAATTGGGTTTAAAATGTTTGAAAACATGATCGTTATAGGAAAACACACTTTAGATATCAGAATGTGTTTAGATGTGTTGTAAATATTTTTTGCATTTTTGTTTTTCCTCTATTTTTTTATCACGTTTTAAAGATAAGATTAGGGTGGTTAGATGAAAACACAAGACGAAAACCTTATTTGAGTTTTCAAATTTACATGTTACTTTAGATACTGAAAATTAAGAATTAAACATCAAAGACAATAGTACTTGATGTGTTTTCAGGATACCTTTGTTGTCGATGAAGTTTGTAGACTGAAAACAATTCAAGTGAATGGCCTTTTATCTTTATAGGGCTTAGAAACACAGCACCAACGTATTTTTCTAAATGTATTGATGGGTTACATGAATCTTTTTTAACAGATAATATATGTATTTTATTTTAATAGGATGTATTTCTGCATAGAACCTGCGTTTTCATAAACTAATTGTATCATACTGAAATGAAAAATTAAAATGTGTATTATATTGGAATTGCAAATTAAAATATATGTATCATATGCGTAAGAAAAAGTTTATCTATCATATCGGTACATTGAGAAAGTATGTCGGTATTGTATGACCTGAACCCTTGTCTTTACAAATGAATACAACATACTAAGGGAATACAGACTGGGAAATTTACAAATGAATACAACATACTTTAAGCCAATTATTATTTCGGGTAACCAAACGTTTTTTAAGCAATAAAATGTAATGATCTTTTTAAAATGTCAAAAAGGTACATTTTGATTATATTTGATAGTAAATAATCACTAACAATTATTATTTCGGGTAACCAACATATTTTTACGTTTTTGTTTCACAATGTTATTTTTTTCCAGAAAATCCTTATGCTAAATTTTTTTAGTTTTGTGAAATTTAACTATTAGAGCCTGATTATAATTAGTAAACCAGATTTTTAAAAACTGAAAAACCGGGTTCAAAAATTATATTTGCGGAAAAAATTAGTTAGAGGACTTTATGAAAAAAAAATTACACAGACCGTTCAGAGAGACGAAAACACAAAAAAAGGGTGAAAACATTTTGGTTTTTTCACAACAAACCGTCTTTTTATTGGGAATAAAATATTATTCAATACGAAACAAAAATTAACATAAAGTACATTATCCCCTTTTTTTTAGTGATTTTCCTAAAAGGATATATGTTTAGCTAATAACGTTCAAGAATACAATGATCATGAGTGTTCCTTAATTTAACTAAAAAGGTGGATTCCATCGTATATATTCTTCAACTTTAAAATATCACATATGATATTAGGTTTCATATATAATTAAATAACGAGTTTATTATGAAAAAACCAACATATTTTTACGTTTTCATCCCTTCATGTTATTTAGTTTTTTCCTAGAAAAGTCTTCAAGTTAATTTGTTCTTTTTGGTCCAGTGAAATTTGACTACTGAAACCCGATTTTTCAGTTTTTAAAAACCCGATTTACCAATTATAACCAGGTTCTAATATCTAAACTTCATTAAACCAAAAAGAAAAAATTAACTCGAAGACTTTTATAGTTTAATGAATAAAATAACACGGAGGGACGAAAACATAAAAAACATGAAAACATGTTGCTTTTTTTCATAACAAACCCTAATATTTATGCATATGACTCAAACATGCGGAAAAAAAACTATAGCGATCGGTTACTCTTAGCGATCCCTCGATGAGTCATGATTGCTATGCTTCTTATCATCGTAATTCGGCATCACAAGAAGCCATCTTTTCTGGTTCAATACAGTTTTTAGCCGATCTCGCTCATCGATGACCAAATACAAGTATACAACAACGAACGATAATCAGTAAAAACGATTAAATCCAATCAAATACACCAGTTTCACATTCAAAGACACCCAAAAGATGTTAACAATCCTTCCAACCAATTTTACCGGAAAAAGAACATCACATGTTAAAACAGTAAAACCCGAAACCGAACCCATCAGAATCCAAAAATGAAAAAGCTCAAAAGATACCTGAACTCCTGCTACAATCAAAAGCAAACATCAAGCCTGAGGTTTTGAAAAGGCGAAAAAAGCCGTTTATATCACACCCATTGTTGTTTCGTTTTCTCCATTCTTTCCAATAATCCTGCAATCTCTGCTTGCATTCTCATCTTCATCTTGTAATACTCGTGATGATCGTTCTCCGAAGCCTTAAGCTCATCTGCTTTCTGTTTCCTTCGTTCTTCAATATCGAGCAGGTTTAACTTTGATATCTTCTCTGTATACTCTTCATCCACCTTCTCGATCTTTGTCCTGATTATTCGCTTATACCCTTCAGATTCTCTTCTTGCTTCATCTGCTTTGTTCTGAAACATTCTCGCTTCAGCTTCTTTAATCCTCACGAGGCTCTCCACGCTATCGAATGCATCTTTCTTAGACGATTTCACAGACCATTCGTCCTCGATCATCATCTTGTGGGGAAGAAGAGCTTTCAGACTGTTCTCATGAGGACTATCACCCCTGCCACTTGATGATCCCATGTTATAGAAGGATGACGTTTGCAGCATCGGGTAAGGTTTTGATGGGGGAACAACGTCTTTTAAGGATGAATCGGAAACAGGAAACTCAGGCACGCCATCTGCATCTATGGCTACAAAAAGGGTTCATTAATTTACGTTGAATGCATTCAGAAACTACAGTGAAATGAAGAAACAACAAAAAGGTCATGCTTAATCAATAATCACTACTATTTGCAGGTATTAAAGCATAACAACATTCTAAAATGCTTCAATGTAAATACTGATTCACTTTTAAACAATAGTTGTACGGTTAATTAGCTCTTAAATCTTTGCTAACATAATAGTATCAATGTCGTATGAACCAAAAGCATGTTAAAATCGTTTAGGAGAAATGCGTTTTGAGACTTACAGTCGAAGAACTGAAGGATGAAGCTGCATACGTCTGAAGGAGACATCACTTTGTTCTCAAGCTTTGATATCAACTCACCAGCCTTTGTATAAAGCTTCTGCCCTTTAAAATCTCCACTCCCCCTAAAGATTTTCCGAACACAATCGAGCTCCTTGATTAACGCCTCCAAACCCCATTGTTCTGCACACGACTTGAAAACGTCCTTGATGAATCCAAACATTTCGGAAGCATGACCGCAACAAAGGCAGTTAAATTGCATCTCGGTTGTGCCGCTTGGACCCTTTAAGCTTGGACCCGGCTTTATTAGATTCTTTTGTATCCCACAGGCCGCGTGACACCAATGAGAACATACATCACACCCAACCCAACTGCAAGTATTGCTAGCGCAATCGAAGTTTAGACAAACAGGACACATGCACTCACTACAGAATCCTTTCTTTGTAGAGCATATCTTGCAGTCACAATCTTCGACAGGTAATAATCGCTTGCAGTTTACGTTTTTACACCTTTCATATAAGAAAATCTCGATCAGTTCATTTGTTGGAAAGGGACTTTGGACTGATAAGAAGCTCTCGAGACCCATTCGTATAGAAACCAAGAGTATAAGTTGGTTTCTATTTGCTTTTGAAAGGGTTTCACTTGTGAGATCGGATCTTCTCTCGAGCCGAAGCTGTAATCTTACTAATTCGTCTCTCTTTTCAGGAACTGAGATCAGTTTCTTCAAGTAATCCTTTGTCGATTCGAATGTTTCATCAGGAAGCTCTTGAGTTATCTGAGCCATTGTTTGAATAGATTCAGACACGATTTCTCGAAGAATCCTCTCAGGTCTAGAAGGCTTACGCGATCTTCCAAAATCCAAACCCTCCAACCCTTTCGTGTTCTCAGAACCTCTCCCCCTTGAATCACCCGATTGTGTATCCATTTTCATCCTTGCAGGCAATTCCGAGGGGAAAAACGACAAATTATTATCAGAGTTGGTCCGAGTACCTTGCACCAATGCAACACCCCCATCACCTACCGGTCTAAACCGACTATGAACCGATCCATTAGTCCCCTCCCCGCCGTTCCAAATCTGATCACCATTTCTATGACTACCCATCGAATACTCATAATTTTCAGTCGAATTTCGAGTCATGGAGCAACTAGGGTTATGTGAAAACTGATGTGAATACGAATACGACATCGAACCAGTAGTAAAATCATTGGAGAAAGTAGTTTGTGTGTTGTTACTATTCGACCTACCCAACGACTGTACACTCCTACTCGGCTTCAAACTCACCGAAGGATCCCCATCTTGAACACGATTCGATGCAGCCAAGGACATTGAAGCATCAGGCAAAGCTAGAGACAAATCAAGGGTTTCTAATTTCGGCTTCTTATCTCTATTCATTCCATAAATTTCATCATCTTCAACCTCTCTTTTCGAAGAATTCTCAGATAATTGTAAAAAATCTCTCTCTACCCATCTATTCTCATCCTGGTTATGGTTACTATTATGATCCTCAGAAGCAACTAATTTCCCCTTAACTTTATCAAATGAATTCAGTAAAATCCTACCATTATCAGAAGTATTCTGACCTAATTTCGAATTATCACAAAGATAGCTCAAAGTCAACTCTTGAGAAACCCCCAATTTCGAGGGTTTTGACTCCGAATTTCTACAAATTCCATTATTCTTATCAGAAACCCCCATTTTTTCATCTGAATTCACTCGATTTTCTTCAGATATCAACTGTGATAGCTTCGATTCAGAACTTTGACCTCCATTAACACCATCAGTTGAGTAATTTTCTCTATCTTTTAGCATAATTATTCACCAAAATTGAAAGATTATAGAAAGAGAGATTTAAAAGGCTACCTTGTTGATTAATTGAAGAAGAAGTCAAATTGAAGATTTGATTGATCTCTTCGTTGGCTTCTTCACACTTTCCCCTTTTGAATTCTTCAATTCGCCATTTCTTTTGCTCTCTCTCTCTCTCCGTACTGTGTGAATGCAAAAATGGTTTTTTCACACGGAGGGGAATCTTTTATACACTACTTGAGGGTTGACAGTGAAGTTATAAAACTAGTCCCTCAAGTATGTATTAATATATTCTTTGGTCCTTTTAACTTTTTAAAATTTTTATTTTAGATTTTGAAATAAATTTATTTTGACATTCTTATTAGAGTTATTTGCATAAAAGGCCCTTTAAGTAATCCCAAATTGCAATTTGGGTATTTTAAGTACCTAAAAGTTGCAAATGGGGTCCTTATTGATGGTATCCGTTTATTTAGCCGTTAAAGTCATCTCACGTGCCTTGCAAACGAGGGCAAAATAGTCATTCTTGCCCTCCTTCTCTCTTTATTCATCTGTCATTCCCTTGTTAGCACTGTGAGCTTCTCTCTCCCTCTCCTCTCTTTTATTCTCTCTCATTCCCTTATTAGCACTGTGAGCTTCTCTCTCCTAACTAAACTTGGATTCCGGCTTACCCAAAGTTGTTAAGCTCCGCTGTGCCGCCGTTTTCTCCGCTTCTAATCCTTCCAGAACGGCGTCGGAACATCTCAAGAGATGTACTTGCCGGAATTTTAACTCCGATTTTAACCCAAGACCCATTTCTTCCATCTCACCTACCGGAGAAGTCGCTTTGTCTTCACCAACTTCCTCGTCTTCACGTCAACCGCAACAGAACCAACGCAAACGGAGTTCCCCCGGCAAACGCAGTGGCTGCGATGATGGTAGTGGCGGCAGCGGTGCTAACCCCTTCTCCAACTTACTCCAATCCTCCTGTCACGATGATTGAACCGGCTCGATTTTCGGTCGACGTTTCGTACCCGAACCGGAATGATTTGGTACCTGCATTGCCGACGACGAATGTAAGCAGTGATGGGTTGTACTCTCAGCATCATGTGATTTTATCCGGCGGCAAAGAGGATCTGGGTGCGCTGGCGATGTTTGAAGATAGTGTGAAAAAGCTCAAGAGTCCGTAGCAAAAGCAGAATCCGAAGCTCAAATTCGCGATGCTATATTCTTCCAAATCTCATCAGATGGGTAGAAATCAAATCATCATCATCATGCAGCAGGTGATCAATTAGAAAACATAGTGAATTTATTTGTGAATTTACCAAATGGGAGTGGCGTATACAGACGGGCTATTTTTACAAGTGGGTATGTTTTCTCAAAGTATGCTAAGGATGTTTTATGGGAAACAATTTGTGAAGCTCACAATTTCGTCTTCATCTTCCTTGATTTCATCTATGGAGATTGTTGCTAACCACTTAACCAGGGGATGGGAGATGAATAAAAGAGAGAAGGAGAGGAAGAATGACTATTTTGCCCTCGTGTTGAGATGACTTTAATGGCCAAATAGACGGATACCGTGAATAAGGACCCCATTTGCAACTTTTAGATACTTAATATACCCAAGTTGCAACTTTTTTTAAAAAAGGACCAAATCCGCAATTTGGGATTAGTTAAAGGATCTTTTATGCAATTAACTCTTCTTGTTACAAGTTTATTATCTATGCACTATACGAGATAGATAAATAACTAGGTCTAAACTTCAATAGTTGGGAATGAAAAGCTTTGATAAGAAGCTAAAAGTAGGATAAAAGAGTTTAATAAGAAGAGACCAGAGATATTGAATAATAACAAACGGTAATTATGAGTTTTCAAAAGAAACTCTAGTCAAATTATTTTTTTATAAATAAATTACTTTAATTTTATTTTATTAATTGAAATTGTAGGATACACATGTCATATCCTCGTTAATCTTAGTTGCAATCTATTTAATGTAACACCCGCTAATTTTGAAGAAATTAATTAAATTTTGGTCGTTTAATTAAATTATTAATTCGAGAAAATGTGATTTAAATCATCATTATGTTCTTGATTTTTATATAAGTATACAAGAAAATATTAATTGTATATATGAATATAATGTATATAATAATAAAAAAAAAATTTAATAATAAATAAACATATGCATGCATGGATGAATCAAGTGCCATCATCATCATCATCATCATTTCATTTCTCTGGATAAATTTATATATGTAGGTATGTATATATGAAACCCTAATAACAAACTTTTACTCCTCAAGAACACAAATACATTCTCATAAATTTGGAAATTTCTTTATTATTTTGGGGTTGGATTTCAAGGATTTGAGCAACAAGTTTCATCATCATCATCAATCAATCCACCATTGTTAAGTTTGAGGTAAACAACAAATCTAACCTAAACTCAAATTTTCGTATGTAGTTTTTGATTTATGTTAGAATACATAAATATGAGTTCAAATATTATATATACTAATCTGAAAATGAATGATCAACAATGTTTATTATCATCACTCTCTTGATTTAATAAGTTTCAAAAGAGCAACAATGAAGGTTTAAAAAGGATTTAATGAAATCAATCAGTAAATAGAAAGAAGAATCAAGTAGTAGAAAATTATTGTGTTGCGTGGAGGTTTGGCCGACGGCGGCAGCCCATCGGCGCCCTCAGTCTGACCTTGTTCCTCTTGTTTTTTTATCTGCGTTGCACCGAGGGAGTAAGATGGATTGTGACCGAAAGAAACGACTGGAGTGGGAGGGGTGTTCGACGGTGATGTTGCAGCGGTGCTAGAGGCCGCCACCACTTTTCTTTGACCGGTGGTGCTTGCTATGTGGGTTCCTCTGCCTGTTTTCTGTTGCACCGAGAAGGGAGATGAAGTAGAGTTGACTGGGTGGTGAGATGGTGGGCTCGTCGGCGCCGTAAATGGCTTGGCCTGCGAGCTTGCCGATTTATTCAGGCAGCCGCCGGCTGCTTTGCCCTTTGCTTTTCTCTTTTGCCAGCCGAAGGAGGGAATGGGTTTTCTTTTGCTTTTGTTTTTTTTAATTTTATTTTTATTCTCTTTAAATGCAATTAGGGTAGAAAATAATCTGTTGGGCTTATTATCATATTTAATTAGGTTGGGTTTTAAATTTGATTGGGCTACTGTCAATTATAATATTTGGATTGGGCTTTAAATTAAATGAAGTGTGGGCTGCATATGTTATCTTATTTTTCATTTCTTTGGGTTTGGTTAATTTAATAAGAAGCTAAATGGGTTGCTTATTTGCATATTAAATTAGTTATATAAATTATATTCATGGGTTACATATCTTAGTTTGGTTGTGTTTAGACACTTATTATAATAAGATGAGATGAAAATTGCAATGAATTAAAGATATATCAATTAAATTGAAATATTTATTATAATATTGATGAATCAGATGATTAATAATTAGAAAGGGATTTGGAATTTTAATTAATTAAATGGGTTAATCAAATTTTTGTGTGTCTTGGGCTGAAATTTTTATTGAACCGTTAGTATTAGATTTGATTAAATAACTAGATTTCTTCTTGATTAGTTGATGGGTTATAATATAAATTAAGTTGGGAATTTATTTGAGTTGTTAACCTCGTTATTATTGGGTTAAAAGATTTCAAATGTATTAATAATTTTTATCATAGTTGGTGTGATAATCAAAGTTAAGTTATTACCTTAATTGTATAGAATTGCATTAATAATGTAACGAAAATAAATTATTAAAGTAGAGAAGTATATATTAATTATTAACGAAAGGGTTAACAAACTTTAACAAATAAATCGGAACTTACTGACTTAATCCTTGAACTTTAATTAATAGAATTGGTAACGGAGTTAGTAAAATATAGAGTTGGGAATATTGACAAATAGGCAATGTACTTTGATATCAGGTCTTTAGTAAATTCGATTGAGGCGTGTGGATTTCGTTAGTGCTTTTAGCTGTTAGCGGGTATACGCTTGGTGAGTACAGATTGCAGGCACTGTGAGTAATCGATTCAATTTCGCAAATGATCATAAATGATATGCTTGCACTGGATATCTCTTTCGTTTCTATTGCCATGATTATTCTTTAACTACCATGCTTAGCCTCGAATGTTGTTATTTATTTCGTTGCATTGAGCCGATATATGAGAACCCTTTTCCTCAGTATGCATACTGTGTATTATGTGGATTAAGCGAGGTTGCTGTGTACTTCCGAGTTGTATGGCGGGCGAGCCGCATGTTTTGTACACGTGCTAACCGAGCGAGTCGTACGTCGTGTACTTGTTATCGGGCGAGCCGGTAACAATACCTAATTCGTGTATGCTAAATTGAGCGAGTCGTAATGCTACACATGTTGAATTTGAGCCGATATTTGTGTTGATCATGTTATATATGCTTGTCTGTGCTTTTAAATCTGTTACTCGCTAGGCGACGGCTTACCCCTGTTGTGGGGGCAAATTTTCAGGTTTAGCTGATAAGGGAAAGGCGCCAGCTTCAGGATCTAGAGTTTGAGCATTTATGGTATCAGAATGACTTCCGCATTTACTCTGATTTATATTTTGTACTTGGGATGGGTAGATCCCTAGACTTTCAATTTGGTTGTAATAATTAGGTGTTATATTTTAGCGCACTCTGAATGTGGTGGTTTTAGTTTATTTATGTATTGAAATTGAAGTTTGAGATTAAAAATGATTTAGTTTATTACTTCGAGGATTATGTTGCAGATTTTAGTAAAAGCGCCGCGTTATTAGAACGGGGCGTTTCAATATCAGAGCCAGATTTGGTTTAAGTGAATTAAGTACTTGTTTGGTGCTTAGTTTTAAACCGTAAGATCATTAGTAGTGTAAGTTATGATTGTACGAGGTAAACTCTATCCTGATGGCCTTAGGAAATTAGGTACGATTAAGATAGAGTTTAACTATAACCTTCATAAATATATGAACATATACCCTTATGAGCAAACCAGAAACTAATCAAGTATGAAAATATAATGAAAATTTTAATTTAACTCATAAAGTTAATTTTCAGCACCATGGCTGATGATGAGAGCCACAGTCATCCGTTCGATGAGCGAGTTGTTGTAGAGTCAGAGGATATAGAGCATTCTGACGGAGAGCGTGAGGATGGGGATGGTTTAGATGATGATATTGGACCCGAGGGAGGACCGTTGACCCCTCGTGAGACCTGGATGATGAGGTACATGACTCGTTACGTACGAGATGTTATGGACGAGAGCCGCGCGGAGATGCAACAGAGTTTTCAGGAGATTCGCGACCTGATTGCTTCTTCCCGATCTGATGGGGGAAATCATTTGGTATCTGGTCCTACTGGCGGGGGCAATATTGTGGGGACTGAGACTGGTGGACGACGTTCTGATCGCGCTTCGTTCAAGGCCTTTAAGGCATCGGGAGCGAAAGAGTTCGATGGGACTATGGAGCCTGTGAAGGCTCTGGAGTGGCTCGAGTGTTCAAAGAGGGCATTTCGCCTGAGTCACTGTTTAGAGACTGATATGGTAGAGTATGCCGCGGGGATGCTAGTGGGCCCAGCGTTGACTTGGTGGAAGAACACCTCGAGGGCTATTGGTTCCGATCTGGTGTGGAAGATGAATTGGGCTCAGTTTAGGAAGAGATTCCAGGATCAGTACTGTCCAGTTGACTTGACGAGGGAAATTGAGAAACAGTTTTTAGCTCTACGACAGGAGGGTCTGACAATTCAGGAGTATGAGGCTGCGTTCAGGGAGAAATCTCAGTTTGTGACTAGATATGCGCTAGATGAGGAGACGAGAGTAGACATGTTTGTGACTGGGCTTCGTGCTGAGATTAAAGAGTTTGTTGAGATGCAGAGCTATAGGACCCTTGAGGAGGCAGTCATGAGCGCGCGGAAGCGCGAGCGGGCACTGTTAGGTTCCTCTACTTCGTTGATGTCATCACCCAAAAGAGCTAGGACTGTGGGTTCTGATCGGTTATTTCAGGCTTCAACAAAATCATCTGGTTCTTCTTTCTCCCAATCCCAGCAGCAGTATACATCACAGCCACAGATGCCGCGCGATTGCCAGCAGTGTGGGATGAGACATACTGGGTTATGTAGTGGCTTTTCTAGAGGGTGTCATGCATGTGGGGATACCGGGCACATCAGAGTTAACTGTCTGGTTCATCTATTGATTTGTTTCGATTGTGGGGTTCAAGGCCATGTAGCGAGGAACTGTCCTCAGCGGAGGCAGAGTCAGAATATAAGTACTAGCATTGTATCTATGAGTCAGCCAGCTGCAGGACCAGCTCAGTCGAGGAGAGGCGACACTGATAGAGTTCCGACCCGTGCTTTTCAGATCACCGCTGATGAGGCTTGCGAGACTCCTGATGTGGTTACGGGTATTTCTGACTTAACGCTTTACTCATTTGTCTGTTACTTAGCTGCGGTGCCACCATTCACTTTTATATATGTGCCTCTTTTGCATGTCATCTGAATGTAATTCTTTTATATTGTGTAATTCCATTGGTGTTGGGACCGTAAGCGAGCGTGTGTCATAGGCTTAAGAGATTTACATATATGCTTAGATTTGGTGATTAAGATTTCACTTTAGAGTTTGTAGTTATAATTACTAGGGAATTGAAGGTGATTATGGTATGAATTAGTCGAATGCTTATAATGCTCGTATTATTTGTTCAAGAAGTAAGATTAAAATTTCTAGCGAGTAGATAAAAATATAAGTATTTATAGTGTTTTGATGCAACAAGGAAGAATAATTAATTATGCATTGAAGTAGCCGAAAGACCATGAGAGAAAAGATTTGATACGCGACTTAGAATTGGCAGCGATGATGTTTACATTGAAGTGATGGAGGAGTTAATTAGATGTAAAAGGATGTCAGTTAGCCATTAATACGTGAATTCATAAGTTTTACTATGACATGCAATAGAAAAGAATTTTATTGAATTGTAGAGGTAAGCATTATCAGGTAAGTATTGACTGTTAGCGTTGAAGTCTAAGCACATGATTGGATTCAGATTATTTGGGAGTGATTTGAAGTTATTCGGGATCGATCGTAAATATATTCGGTTTAAGCATAGATCACTTGAATTTGAAGTTGATAGTCATGTGATGCTAAGAGTATCGTCCGCGGAGGAAATTATACAAATTAAGAAGCGTAATCCTAAGTTCATTATAATGTGTTGGACTATAAAGTGCTTAGGTGCGCAAGATTAACAACTAAAATTACCATTGGGGTTTGTTAATAATGTACATGATGGATGTGATTTTGATTTTATAAAAAAAAACAAAAAAATTGAAGAATGCCGATAGGATGATACCCACTCTGAATAATAAGATTGATATAAGACTTAGGTTTGTCAAGATGTTTTAAATTGAGGTGGCATAGCACTGAGGCCTGAAAACATACGTGGAAATCTAAGACAAAGATGTAAATGAGACATTCGATTTACTTTAATTTCTTACAATCTCGAGGACGAGATCAATCCAAGTTGTAGGAGATTGTAACACCCGCTAATTTTGAGAAAATTAATTAAATTTTGGTGGTTTAATTAAATTATTAATTCGAGAAAATGTGATTTAAATCATCATTATGTTCTTGATTTTTATATAAGTATACAAGAAAATATTAATTGTATATATGAATATAATGTATATAATAATAAAAAAAATTTAATAATAAATAAACATATGCATGCATGGATGAATCAAGTGCCATCATCATCATCATCATTTCATTTCTCTGGATAAATTTATATATGTAGGTATGTATATATGAAACCCTAATAACAAACTTTTACTCCTCAAGACCACAAATACATTCTCATAAATTTGGAAATTTCTATTATTTTGGGTTGGATTTCAAGGATTTGAGCAACAAATTTCATCATCATCATCAATCAATCCACCATTGTTAAGTATGAGGTAAACAACAAATCTAACCTAAACTTAAATTTTCGTATGTAGTTTTTGATTTATGTTAGAATACATAAATATGAGTTCAAATATTATATATACTAATCTGAAAATGAATGATCAACAATGTTTATTATCATCACTCTCTTGATTTAAAAAGTTTCAAAAGAGAAACAATGAAGGTTTAAAAAGGATTTAATGAAATCAATCAGTAAATAGAAAGAAGAATCAAGTAGTAGAAAATTATTGTGTTGCGTGGAGGTTTGGCTGGCGGCCGTTTGGCGGCGGTGGCAGCCCATCGGCGCCCTCAGTCCGACCTTGTTCCTCTTGTTTTTTTATCTGCGTTGCACCGAGGGAGTAAGATGGGTTGTGACCGAAAGAAACGACTGGAGTGGGAGGGGTGTTCGGCGGTGATGTTGCAGCGGTGCTAGAGGCCGCCGCCACTTTTCTTTGACCGGTGGTGCTTGCTATGTGGGTTCCTCTGCCTGTTTTCTGTTGCACCGAGAAGGGAGATGAAGTAGAGTTGAGTGGGTGGTGAGGTGGTGGGCTCGTCGGCGCCGGAACTGGCTTGGCCGGCGAGCTTGCCGGTTTTATTCAGGCAGCCGCCGGCTGCTTTGCCCTTTGCTTTTCTCTGCTACCAGCCGAAGGAGGGAATGGGTTTTCTTTTGTTTTTGTTTTTTTTTATTTTTATTCTCTTTAAATGCAATTAGGGTAGAAAATAATCTGTTGGGCTTATTATCATATTTAATTAGGTTGGGTTTTAAATTTGATTGGGCTGCTGTCAATTATAATATTTGGATTGGGCTTTAAATTAAATGAAGTGTGGGCTGCATATGTTATCTTATTTTTCATTTCTTTGGGTTTGGTTAATTTAATAAGAAGCTAAATGGGTTGCTTATTTGCATATTAAATTAGTTATATAAATTATATTCATGGGTTACATATCTTAGTTTGGTTGGGTTTAGACACTTATTATAATAAGATGAGATGAAAATTGCAATGAATTAAAGATATATCAATTAAATTGAAATATTTATTATAATATTGATGAATTAGATGATTAATAATTAGAAAGGGATTTGGAATTTTAATTAATTAAATGAGTTAATCAAATTTTTGTGTGTCTTGGGCTTAAATTTTTATTGAACCGTTAGTATTAGATTTGATTAAATAACTAGATCACTTCTTGATTAGTTGATGAGTTATAATATAAAATTAAGTTGGAAATTTATTTGAGTTGTTAACCTCGTTATTATTGGGTTAAAAGAAATCAAATGTATTAATAATTTTTATCATAGTTGGTGTGATAATCAAAGTTAAGTTATTACCTTAATTGTATAGAATTGCTTTAATAATGTAACGAAAATAAATCATTAAAGTAGAGAAGTATATATTAATTATTAACGAAAGGGTTAACAAACTTTAACAAATGAAATCGGAAATTACTAACATAATCCTTGAACTTTAATTAATAGAATTGGTAACGGACTTAGTAAAATATAGAGTTGGGAATATTGACAAATAGACAATGTACTTTGATATCAGGTCTTTAGTAAATTCGATTGAGGCGTGTGGATTTCGTTAGTGCTTTCAGTTGTTAGCGGGTATACGCTTGGCGAGTACAGATTGCAGGCACTGTGAGTAATCGATTTAATTTCGCAAATGATCATAAATGATATGCTTGCACTGGATATCTCTTTCGTTTCT
The DNA here is from genome assembly GCA_020465985.1 of Centrapalus pauciflorus. Lineage (NCBI taxonomy): Eukaryota > Viridiplantae > Streptophyta > Magnoliopsida > Asterales > Asteraceae > Centrapalus > Centrapalus pauciflorus. Next base: position 33,797 of record JAANYP010002636.1, read on the forward strand.
ATTGCCATGATTATTCTTTAACTACCATGCTTAGCCTCGAATGTTGTTATTTATTTCGTTGCATTGAGCCGATATCTGAGAACCCTTTTCCCCAGTATGCATACTGTGTATTATGTGGATTAAGCGAGGTTGCTGTGTGCTTCCGAGTTGTATGGCGGGCGAACCGCATGTTTTGTACACGTGCTAATCGAGCGAGTCGTACGCTGTGTCTTGTTATCGGGCGAGCCGGTAACAATACCTAATTCGTGTATGCTAAATCTAGCGAGTCGTAATGCTACACATGTTGAATTTGAGCCGATATATGTGTTGATCATGCTATATATGCTTGTCTGTGCTTTTAAATCTGTTACTCGCTAGGCGACGGCTTACCCCGGTTGTGGGGGCAAATTTTCAGGTTTAGCTGATAAGGGAAAGGCGCCAGCTTCAGGATCTAGACTTTGAGCATTTATGGTATCAGAATGACTTCCGCATTTACTCTAATTTATATTTTGTACTTGGGATGGGTAGATCCCTAGACTTTCAATTTGGTTGTCATAATTAGGTGTTATATTTTAGCGCACTCTGAATGTGGTGGTTTTAGTTTATTTATGTATTGAAATTGAAGTTTGAGATTAAAAATGCTTTAGTTTATTACTTCGAGGATTATGTTGCAGATTTTAGTAAAAGCGCCGCGTTATTAAAACGGGGCGTTTCATTTAATCACTAAGACTTTGTTTGTTTTCCATTAATAACCTCTTAAAAAGGTCTGAAGTCTCAAGTCTCAACTTCAGATCTATAATAAATTAAGATTATTTGTTTAGGTTTAGACTTAAGAGCAATAAACCTCTAAATTTACCTCTTAAAATAAATAGACTTTTGTCTGGAAAAAAAAAAATTAAAAGGGTCTTTTCTTTGTTTTTAGTTTACAACCCTAATTTTATATACTCCAAACAAACAATCTCAAGATCACCATTTAATTTCAGATTTATGATCTCAAGACTACCTCTTAATTTCAGATGTAGTTTTCAGACTTTAGACATTAACCTCTTAAAAAACAAATAGCACCTAAGTGTCATGTAGTTACCCTTTTAATTGAATAGATGGATGTATATAGTTAGATTTGTGTTATAAGCCATTAAACTATTTTTCTACATATTAGTTATTATATTTTAGTGGATCTTTTTATTTTAGAGACATTATGACTAAATATGTATGAATATGATAGTTTAATGGTTAAGTGTTTGTAACTTTAATGGTTAAATACGTGTAAAAAAATAGTTTAGTGGTTAAATGTATAAAAAGCTAAATTATTGACTAATTATATACAAATATAAAAAGTTGAAAGATTAAATGTATAACACTCTTTTGTCAATGTGTCTAAAATTTTCTTTCTTTTCACTCTTGGAAGGATAGAAACCATCTTTAATTATTTAAACGGTAATCCATGCGGTTCTCTCCATTTCTTTTAGTCTTAGAAGACGTTTGGTTCATAAATTTTTTTCTTGATATTTGCATTTTGTCAAAAATTTTGTATTTTGTAGTATTTTTATTTATCAGAATTTTATCAAAGGATTAACATTATTTTTTAGAGATAATGTGTTAATCTGAAGAATATAAGGCAACTGAGCTTTGAAATCCTATTGGGAGATTGAGTTTTTAAATAACAAAAAAACATGTCATTTAAGAAATCTATGAATTTTTAAATCATTTACTGAAATTTACGAACCAAATACATGAATTTAGATACAAATCCTAATAAATTCAATAAGTCTGCGAACCAAACGCTCCTTAAATCTTTTTATTTAGTTCTCTTAATCCATTATGATGTTTCTTTGTTGGTTTCTCATGTTTTTACCTTTGAACCATTTAAAATATTTGAAAATTAATTAATAAATAGTTTAAATGTCACATTTATGCAAAATATTCAATTAAAACATACCATTTTTGCACAAGAGCTTCTAACCCACAAATTTAATATAGACATACATCAAATGCAATAGAAACATTTCATTTTATTTCATTCAACCAAATAAAAATAAAATATACACACCAAAATACATATGGAGATCATGATTCATGATCAAATATTTGATAAAATCAAGTTTTTAATATGATGTCATCCTTTAAAAATGATTACCAAATCACTAGACTTAATAAGTTTAAATGTCACATTCAACCCCACATTAATTCAATGTAAAATACAAAAATTAACAATGTACTTCATAACAATATCAGATTTGATGATTTTTTTTGGAAAAAATTGTCAAGAGAGGTAACATAAGAAAACAGTTTTTTTCCAATAAAGGTATCATGAAATTTTTTACACCAATAAAGGATCATAAAATTTATTTTTTGCCAAAAGAAGGAAATTTAATTTTTAGGCCAAAAAAGGATTATGAGAGTTTATATATACCTACAAAGGATCATGATATTCAAATTTTACATTAGTAAATGGTCGTTAATACCCTTTTTTATCAAAATAAATTTTATAATTTTTTCTCGACGAAAAAACTTTTAAGTTATCTTCATTGTAAAATTCCAAAATTTATGCTACATTCCATGACAATTTTCATTTTTTTCAATACACCATAAATCATATATAAAACATCTTTTCTTATACAAATTAGATGACACGTTGCTAAACAAAAATTGACATATCAAGACGTTTAAATCCAAATGTTGACTTTTAAAGTCAAACTTTCATCAATTTTTATCAACATTGATCATATTAATGACATCAATTTCAAAATTATGAGATCATTTAAGTAATAAAATATACCTGCAATATAATAAGTGTTCCATTGTCAATCTAGAAATAAAATAAGAATGGTTTACACTTAAATTCTGTTGTTGAATTGAATTAAAGAACAATAGATGAATTGAATTGAATTAAATTGAATTAAATAACAATTTAACAATTGAATTGAATTAAATTCTGTTTTTGAATTGAATTAAATAACAATTGAATGAAATGAAAAATATTGTTCAAGCATATTATTTATCGTCAATGAACAAACAGTAGAATTGAATTGAATTAAATAAGTAAATAAACACAATAAAGTCATGTTTAAAATTAAATTCAATGCATTTTTTTCTATTTGATGAATAGTATATTTCATATTATTTTTAAATAATTATGCATAAGTTTTAAATATAAAATTATATTATATAAAATATATCAAACAAAATATATGGTAAAACTATATATGTTGCAGTTATATTTATAAAAGAATAAATAGTAGTTTAATTATAGTTTAAGTTTTCAAATAAAATCAAGTTATCAAACAAATGGGTCGATTGCTAAAAATAGCATGAAGTTTTTATTTTTTTATCATTTATAGCAACATTATTTATCATTAATAACATTGACTTTTGTATTTTTTATAATTAATAACATCAACTTATGTATTTCATGTCATTAATAACATTAGGTTTTGTATATCGTTATCATTTATGACAACAATTTTTTTAACCTTTTGCTATAAATGATAAAAAATATCTAAGTTGATACTGTTAATGATAAAAAATATATAATAATGCTATAAATGTTAAAAAAACATAAAGCTATTTCTATTTTCAGCAATTAGCATCGGACAAATAGAGTAGAACAAAATGATTATTAATATTTGGAAAGAGATTAAGGGAAAGTCAAACCAAGGGTTTGTGTTACTGAGGAAAAATGGAGTGCTTTGGACATGACTTTTTGATTAATTTCCATTAATAGAATTCTATTATGTGTTAATCAAATGAAGTGTGAAAAATAATCTATAAATGATGAATTTTTCAGAAAAAAATTACGGCTACAAGTAATAAAAAAATATTGTTATTATAAAATCCACAATTTGATGTAATGATATGTCAATTAACGATTCTATTGTAGATCCTATGATCCTGACTAAGATCTTAATCATGTGAAATCCTATCAAGAATATACTCTTTAAACTGATTATAATTGTAAAAATCATATTTTTTTGAACGACAAACTATCTTACTTTTACTCCTATACTACTCATTTACCACAAGACTTACTTACTCCACCTATATTTCAATTTGCCTCCGACGGGAGTCAAACCCATGACCTCTCACTTATATCTCCACCCTCTTACCGCCAAACCAAATGCCATTTTTTTTGTAAAATCATATGATTTTAAAATTAAGATCATAATCTTCACAACCATGATGAAAAGATATTTTATAAAGTTGTCTGATTCCAATAAATAAAGTATATTGCATTACTAAATTTGCAAGTTGATAAATAGTTTAGGGACTAAATTTGTAATTTATTAAAATAGAAAAATGAAAATGTAAAGTTTGTTATCTATTAATGTGAGTGGTCCAATGTAGGTTTGCTATGTGTTTTCTTGGAAATTCGCATGATTAAAAATCCATATTTTTCTTATATAAAAATATTTTGGAATTATTGTTTCTTCTTGTAAACTGCCATTTGACTATCATACCAACTCTTGATTGCTTGATTCGGATGATATAAAATATTTTTTTCCCAAATATTATATTATTATATTTTTCAAAAGGGTTTATTATGAAAAAAACCAATATGTTTTCACATTTTTTGCGTTTTCGTCCTTCCATATTATTTTTTTCCATAAAAAACCTTAAGTTATTCTTTTCTTATTGGTTTAGTGAAATTTGGACATTAGAACCCGGTTTTTCAAGTTTTTAAAACCCGGTTCACAATTTATAACCGGGGTCTAATGTCCAAAATTTCACTAAACCAATATGAAAAGAATAACTTGAGGTTTTTTATGGAAAAAAATAATATGGAGGGACGAAAACGCAAAAAACGTGAAAACATGTTGGTTTTTTTCATAATAAACCCTTTTAAAAACAGTAACACAATTAACTTTATAAAGATTGGAGGTTGATATTGATAAATTATATTTGTGATACGTCATATAATATATAATTAGGGGTGTAAACGAGCTAAGCCGGCACCGTTAAAGCTCGAGCTCAACTCGTTGAAAAGTATCAGGCTCGAGCTAGCTCGTTTGGAGCTCTGTATGTAAAGCTTGAGCTCGGCTCGTGACTAATTATACAAGCTCGAGCTCGGCTCGACTCATTTATCATATATATCAATTTTTAATTAGTTTTTTTTATAATCTATTTATAATTTTATATTAATTTAATCTATATATTATATATTTATTAATGAGAAAACCATGTAAAGAACTAACGTTTCGAATATGTCATTGCACTAAAAACGTTTCTATAAAAGTCCCTCAACTTATAAACGTTTTTGTAAAAATCACTACACATAAAATGTTTCCATAAAGTCCTTTAACTTAACGAAATTTTATGAAAAATATCTGAAAAATCCCATAAAACAACACAATTCGTAAAAAAATTTAAGTTGAAGACTTTTATGGAAATGTTTTGGTACAGGAACTTAATCGAAGAATATTAAAAGTGTGTTGGTTTTTTCTATAATTTTCCTTTTATTAATTAAAAACTATATTTATATATGGACACGTTTAAGCTCGTTTAGGCTCGCGAGCTCGATATGTGAAGCTCGGGCTCGAGCTCAATGAGCTCATATTTAGGCTCGAACTCGTTTAACTCGAGCTTTTTTTGAGTTTTTAACGAGTCGAGCTCGTGTAGCTCGGTTCATTTACACAATTATATATAATTTTATAAGCATCACATAATAACATCTAAATATTTATATTATTAAAAACAAATCTGGAAACTATATAGATCTTCTTTAAGGACCATGGTCGACATTTTGATATTTCAATTTAGGGTTCATATTAAAAAAATCTCTTCAACTTTCTTTATTTTCGTGCTTAAATCCGTAAATTTTTTTTCATATTGTTTAATTCTCTAAACTATTTTTGTTTTATTCAAAATGTATATTGGACCTGTTTGACCGGTTATCAAACAAGTTTCATTAGTTTGTTCACTTGATGCTGAAAAGACCCAATTAACTTAAGACGTGTTTGACCTAAATTTTTGTTACTTCTCGATAGAAGTTCATCAAAAAATTTTATTTTATTCAAAATGTATAAGGTCCTGTTTCTATAAATCATTAAAAAAAATCTTTGAAAAACAACAAGTTTTATCTTTCTTTTTCAAAATTTTCATATCTCTCCCCTTCTCTACGATCATCTACTTTTTACCATTTATATTATTAAACTTTTTATTCATCAAATATAACAAACCGACCAAACAATCATGTACAAAAGATAGAAACTATCTTTCACTTTTTTTTTTTTCTAATAAAAGCAATCATCGATTATTATTATAAAAAATGGTTTTCTATATTTACAGAATTAAGATTTTAGTATTTCTAAATTATAAAAAGTTATTTAGTAGTAATTAAAAAAATACCCTTCTAAAAATCAAAATAAAAGAAGAAATATTGCAGAAGTTAAAATCTATACTTCTATACTATATATAATAAGAAAACCACTTGGAGTTTCTAAACCATTGGATGGAAATAAATCAATGGTCCAGATTAATGACAACTCATAATTATTTATGAAATGTCTCTTATACCCTTAACTAAAATAAATAATTACACATACATATATTAATTTTTAGAAGTTACCAAATTCAACTCATAATTATTTATGAAGTTACCAAATTCAACTCATTACCTATATATGGATTATTAGAGTTATATTTTTGTCAAATGAGTATATTATAAAAAATTAAATTACAATTGAAACTGATTGAAAATCACATAAAGTGTGTTCAAGTGCATATAATATAATTGCCAATAATAGACATGGATATTTTATGATGTTCAAGTCCTATCTGTATTAGTGACAATTAGTGCCACCAAAATATCAAATTGACACATGACGTAAAATTAGTGACAATTAGTGCCACAAAAATATCAAAATGATAAAAACAAACATTGTAAAATATAATTTTACAAGTAGGGTCTATCCGAAAAAAATTATTGTAATATTCTTAATTTAATTTACCCACGTGTCCGTGAGTCATAAGCTAGTAATATATGATTGAAAGAACTTACTGGTTTATATACTTTTGACTTACAATACAAAAAGAGTTATGATATAAACCAACATGTTTTGATATTTTTTGTGTTTTCGTATCTCTATTTAATTTTTTTAAATAAAAGTCATCGCGTTCATTTTTTATTTTTGGTTTAGTGAATTTAGACATTAAAATCCGGTTATAAACAGTAAACCGGGTTTTTAAGCCTAAGCACTTATGATTGGGCCAAACCATCATATTCCATTCATCATAGACCAATTAATAATGAAAGTTCTACCCATTTGAAGTTGAGTTGTTTTCTATGCATACATATGTGCCATATATATATCTTATAAAATAAAACAAAACAAAATATTAGGTTTAATGCAGTCTAATTATATAGATGGGTTTTGTTGTATTCTTTAGGCCTTGTTTATTTACTTACGAATGGAATCATTAAATAGTCATTTTATTTTTGAAGAACTTATTAATGATTCCATCGAGAAGTAAACAAACATGCCCTTGTATTTTATAAATAGTTGTTAATAACTTAATATAATACATTATAACCTAGAAAGATTTTCATTATTCTACATATTGATTCATGAATTTATCGACTAGCTGCATTTGAGTTCAAAAACATTTTTTAAGTTGCTCGAACCAAGTTCAACCACTTGATCAAACAAAGCTCGGAACAAACTCGAGCTTTATTGGGGGTTCGACCTTACCAAATCGTGCCTTTTCGGCCACTAGTCGGGACTAAGGGGTTGTTTGTTTACGTCTTAATGGAATCATTAAGAAGTCATTCAAAGATAAAATGATCTTCTTAATGATTCCATTAAGAGGTAAACAAACATGGCCTAAGTAAACTTGCAGCCTTTGCATTGTAAAATTTAATAGATAAACATAAATTGAAGCCAAATCATTCTTCATATCTCACTGTACAATGAGGATACCAGATTTCGGTTGCAAGGCTAAACATGAAATCGACATAGATATTCTAGCAACTGTTAGACCGAAAACTTAAAGTTTCAAAGTAAGATCGGGAGTAGAGGATGAACCTCTACTAGGTTGTGGAGGCATTTCTGTGGGATCACTCGAGCCCCCTACTTTCTCGATCTGCCTGAAGCTACCCGGCCAAAACAGTTCTGCGTCATCGTCATCCATGAATACTGGTAAGCCAACGTAGGTTTGGTCAAACCGTGCTCCGCCTCTCATGGTGTGGATATGTGATTGTTGAGGTGCAAACCCTTGATGCAACGAGCCATGTGCTTCGATACCCAGAGACCGAAATGTGGATCCATGAAGAGGTAAAGATGCTAGGCTTGCATATCTATCGGATAACATTCCCATCCTCATGGCTCGTTTTGCCATCGTCCTCTCTCGTTTGTGTGCGTTTTGATGGCCTCCCAATGCCTGTGAGCTGTAGAATTTGCGTCGGCAGTAATTGCAGGAGAAAACACGGGGTACTGCTGATCCAGAGACGGTGTTTGTGGGAGCTATTTCCGTGCCGGCATGTTCAGTTGTCATGGGGTTGAAGCTGAGAGTCAGGTCGAGAGTGACGGATGGCTGAACATTTACGGGGCGTGTAGAGGTGGTGGTGCCGTCGGACGGTGTTTGACTGCCGATCTCAGATTCCTCTTCGGATTCGAAGATGTTATTTGGGGATTCCATGCCTGACCAACAATTATCGTAATCTTAATCTTCCTCAACCTGCAAAATCAAATTGGATACATGATTCAAAATTTTTCGAAGATTGAAGACTGACGAAAACAAAATAACAATAAAAAAGGGCAACCCTCGTGCACGAAGACTCATTGGTTTTAGAAGCATTCGGGAGAAAGTCATTTTGATCGAGTTTTTGCTATATAAACAAGTAACCTTACCTGTTGCTCACCTATATATAGCAAAAACTCGATCAAAAATGACTAAAATAAATCGAGAACCACCCAAAATGAGGCTATATTTTTCAAGAAAACATAGATCTCATCGTAAAGTTTAGTACTTTGACTCAAAGATTGCAAACTACCACCTCAGTTTTGAAACCGAAAGGTATGAACTTTGACTTTCATGGTTAAACAAGCTATTCCAATCGAACATATGAATCTATGATAAGAATGAATGTAAAGAAAGTAAGATGCTATTATAGAGAACACTACAAAATTAAACCATCATTAATGAAGCTTTAAATTTCCAACATGAAAACCATGCTAATCTTGAAGTCAAGAAATGAAATGTTTACGTGACCGAGTCAATGTCTAATGCTAAATTTAGAACATATGTAAAGGAAAAAGTAGAATAAAAACAACAGGAAAACAGAAAATCTGGAAATCACCGCATTCACATCGAAAGATTGAATGTTGACCCTAACACCGAAGCATTTTCTTATCATTTTCACACATTATACCACTATATTCGCCGCTAATGTGAACGCGATCGATGCAAGATCTTGAAGTTACAAAAATCTGGTATAAAATTCATCCAAAAGTATAGTAAAATGCCTTGACATCTGGCATGCTTACTTGTATACTTGCTCAAGTCATTAAAAGTTATGATAAAGTACATATATATGTACCAAATTTGAAGACCAAACTAACAAATTAATATTAAATTAAGCTTCCAGATTTATGCATTTATTAACAAAGGGTTAATTGTGAGAAATAACAACATCCTGTGCTAGAAATCATGATTGCTATAATTGGTAACATTCAAAGTAGATTGTTATAATCATGAACTTTAGCAAAGTTGGTTGCTATTTCTTGCTTGTTCGTTGTAATCCATTGATGATTCAAACAGCTTGATTGGGTTCAAACTCTATACACACTTTGTGGATTCAAAACATAATTCATCAAAAAAACCAACATTAGAAGTTTTATAAACAGTAACGAGTCAACTCGGTTCACAAGACCTCATTGAGGACTTTCATCAAACACTTTCCAGATCCATTAATTATCACATACTTACCTTTTAATTTCTGAATTTCCCAGTCATTAATATCGTAAATCGGTACTCAAAAACAATAAAAAACCTCAAGCTTTTCTACACCAACAACCATCATAATTAAACCCCCAATTACAAAACATTTAATTAAAAAAATTCTTTAAAAAACAAAAAACATTCCCCACAACTCGTTCAACTTTATTAATTCAACCAACATTAATCACAATTCTAGGAATTAATGAAAAAGTAACCCCACAATTCCACAAACATACCAAAAACAATCCAAATCTTTAAAAACAAGCAGAAACAAACACTAAATTTAAAGTTAATCCACAAATAACACATGGGATTATCCAAAATCAGAAGAAAATACAAATTAAACTCAAAAAGTAAGGAGGGAAAGGTTGAATATATACCTGTAGTACGATATTCGATATCCAATTAGAGTAGTACTATATATAGTTCAGTACCCAGAAAGTCTTCTCAACTGGATGTAGAAATATATCTATATATATATGGTTATAGATTCGAAAACAGGCTGTGGGTGTTTTCTAGGTTTTGCCAAATATGGTGAGAAGAAGAGGAGAGGCAGGCAGAATGTGTTAAAAACAAATGTTAAAGGAATTATTGAGATAAGATCATATCATCATCAAATACTATCAGTGTGAGAGAGAGAGAGAGAGAGAGAGAGAGAGAGAGAGAGAGAGAGAGAGAGAGTGGCATGATGTCAGAGAAGTGAAAGAGAAAGAAGAAGAAATATTAAAAATTCAGAATGATTGATGGATTTTTGGAGGTTTTTATTTGAAATTAAAGACCATCTATCAGTCTTAAAACACGTTAATCCCAAAAAAAAAAGTTTCAATTTTTATATAGGTTAATTACAAAAATAGTCACATCTCATACTTTTTTATTAAGTTTTAGCAATTTAATACACATTTTATTAAAATAACCACATTTTACGTTACCATATTTACGTGATAGCCACCATTTACGTGATATGTATTTTTTATTCATATTTTAATGCATTACGTTACAAAAGGTGTTTGATAACGTAAATTGTTGTACTTTTTCTCTTTTACCATGAAAAAACATTTAACAACTTTTTATGCGGAATGAGCAAAAGTGGTCACGTAAAGTACAACAATTTACACTACAAACACATTTTGTAACGTAATGCATTAAAATATGAATAATAAGTACATATCACGTAAATGATGGCTATTACGTAAATGTGGTAACGTAAAGTGTGGCTATTTTGGTAAAATGTATATTAAATGGCTAAAATTTGATAAAGGGATGTGAGATGTGACTATTTTTGTAATTATCCCTTTTTATATTGTGCTTATACTGCTTTTTGTTTGTTAAAAAAGTTTTAAAATCAGATTAAAAATTTAAAATACTATTGTCGTGCATTTTACAGGATTGTTTACGGGTCGGTTTGGTTAGTAATATAAATATGAACTATGTTTTTTGAGTTTTGGTTATCTGTAAACGGTATCTGTAAGAAGACGGTTACATGCAGTTCGATTCTTGTTACCCATGGTTTGATGTAAGAATAATAATAAGAAGTAAAATGTCTGTTTATATAAAAAAAATTTTAAAAATAAAATTATAATAGTTATTTCATCATAGATTATGAATTTACATTAAAAATAGGTTGATGCCATTTTTAACCATCAAACTTTCAGATTTGTATCATTTAACCACTAATCTATTTTTTTTACACATTTAGCCAATAAACTTGTTTTAATGTACACATTTAACCACTAAACTATTTTTGTCCATATTTAAGCACTGAAAATTGTATACATTTGACCACTATACTATCATAGTTTGTACACATTTGACCATTAAACTATTAAATTTCACACATTTAGCCATTAATTTAATCCTTTTTCCAAATTAGCACCCTAATTTAAAGTTTAATGGTTAAATGTGTACAAAAAATAGTTTAATGGTTAAATGAGACAAATTTAAAAGTTGAATGGTAAAAAAAGACGTTAACCCTTTAAAATATTTTTAAAGCAACTAAAATAAAAAAATTCAATCGAAAATCTATTATTCTAGGGCATTGCTATATGTACACCACTTTCTTCTTAATTTTTACTAATCACACACCCTCTTACTCACATGATTTTTGTTAATAAACGTGACCCAATAACTAAAAGTTAATCTCTTCTCACATTAAGAAAAGGGGGGGGGGGTGTGATTAACAATTGAAGGGGCGTGCATATCTGATTACATTAAATGTAACTATTAATAAAAAATTTTGACATGTCTTCATATATATTTATATATTCATTGAGTTCAAGTATCCGAGGTTTTTTATAAATGAAATCTGAAACCGTCCCGTATTATTGGTTTGTTCGATTTTGGATTGAACAACTCAACTCAATATTTAGATTGTCCAGTTTAGTTTGAACATCCTTAGGCGGCGTTTGTTTCGCAGAATGCTTAGTCGACGAATGGATACTGTCAAAGGAATGAAATTTTGGAAGGATTGTAATCTTCTGCATCCAAATACTCTAAATACCGTAGTTTGTTTGGTTGACAGGAATGAAATGGAATTCAGATCCAATTCATTTGTTGTTATCGATTTTGTTTATAAATTTATCAAAGGAATTTTAGTATGATTATGCCAAATTACCAAAATATATTATGAATAGTTTTTCAAAATTTTTTAATTATAAAAATATTTTAAAAAGTATGTTTTTTATTTTTTCATCTTAAAACAAACTTTTTTCTTAATATAACAAATTGTTTTCTTTATATAATCATACAGCAGATGTCTTAAAAAGATAACAATAAATATTAATGCTTACTACATAAGCAAAATAGTTTCTGATGTGGTGGGTTAGGGTGGGCTAGGTGGCATGAGTAGGATTGGATTAGGTAGGACGAGTTAAAACGAGTGTTGTGATATGATATGATCGGTTGAATATTAAGTAAGATGGATTTGTTTAATGTAAAGATAGGAAGAGATGTAGTAGGTTTGATAAGTGAGTAGATAAGTGGTAAGGTAGAGTAGGGAGTGGAGTTGGGGTAGGGATAAGATATGGTATGGTGGGTATATAAGAGTGGAAAGAGATGTGATAAGTTTGGTGAGTGGGTACATTGGTGGTAGGGTTAGGTGAGTGGCTAGGTTGGGTGGGGTGGAGTGAGATGAGGTACGATGAGTGTAATATAAGGGTGAAAAGAGATGTGGTAAATTTAATGGGTGGATAGATTGGTGGTGGGGTAAGGTGCTAAGCCTATGGATGGGGTGGATGGGTAGGTAGGGTGAGGTGGGTAAGGTCCAATAAGATATGTGTAAGAAAAGGGTGGAAATAGATGTGATACGTTTAGTATGATGGGTAGGGTGGGTGGGTAGGTAGGTTAGGGTAAGGTGGGGTGGGGTGGGTGGGGTAAGGTAGCGTGGGGTGGATAAGATATAACTAGGGTAGGTGAGTTAGGTTGAATTTAGTTGGGTCGATATGTTAGTCGTGAGTGAATAAAAAGATATATTATGAGAATGAAAAGTTTAAAACCACGAGAACTCCAATGGAAAACATATTTCTTTAGTGGAATGAATGTTTTGCTTGAAAGGGAATTATCATTCCATGAAATTTGTCAGCCAAACATGCTAGAGGAATGTAATGTTCATTCATTTTCCATCATATCCCTTCAGAATCTGTGAACCAAACGTCCCCTTAGTATGTTGTGATGGGAAAAAATCTATCTATTCTAATAAATAAATTGTAATTTTGACACGTGTAGTCAATTAATAAATAAATTTTAATTTTTAATGTAAATATATCTATTCTATAAATAAATAAATAATAATAAATAAGTAATTATACTATAAGGATGAGCAAAAAATCCGTTTTACAAGGACCGAATCGAAATTGGACTGGAACCAAGTTGAACCATGTATTTTTGGGCCAGTTCTTGGTTCCTATAATTTATGTAATTTGGTTTTTGATTTCATCGAGTTCGGTCCGGTCCGGACAGTTTTTTATTTTTACTTTGTAAAAGCCCGGATAAACTCAGACTAGTCAATTTTCATGCGGGTTTAGGTTCTTAACTTTTGGCATTTTTGGTTTTTGGTTTTTCGGGTTCACTCTGGTTACGGAATTGAGCTCATCCATACTATACTTCTTACTTGTGATGCCACGTGTGCCAATTTACTAAGTTTAAATTTCAAAATATCCAAGATAATCTAAATCAAATCAAATTTAAAATTTATCTTAATAAGAATAAAGGTAAATCAAATTTTAATTTATAATTAATAAATATACAATCTGATCTAAAATAATTTATAAATATTGATTAAGAATCTTTATTCAACAAGTTTTATAAAAAGTCATCAAACTTTTTACTTTTCTAAAATTTGACGTATTAGGATATCAAAATATTATTTTTATAATTAGTTGTTATCTATAGTTTTAATTCTATATATCAATACAATTTTAATTTCTAGTATATATAGTCTATATATATATTACAAAACTACGCATGTGGGTTAATAAACTAATACAAAAGAATAATAGGTTAATGCTATGTTTGGTAGAGAGCTTCTAAGAGCTTTTAGAAGCTTTATTTTAAATAAACTCTACTAAAAATAAAAGCTTTGTTTGGAAAGATACATAAAACTTTTATTTTCTAAAAAATAAGCTCTTTTATAAAAAGCTAGTAAAAGTAGCTTTTGAAAAACTCCGGAGCTTTTAGTCAAACATATTTACATTTTTATCTTTCTATTAATCATAAACTACCATCTTTAATTAATATTAATGTCCTTTTACGTAATTTAATACTAACAACTACAGCTACTTTTATAAAAAACATTTATAAAACTAAAAGCTCCAACTCTTTTAAAAAGCTTCAGCTACTAAAAGTTCTACCTCTTTTAAAAACACAAATCTACAGCGTGTTTTGCCGAACATACCCTAAAAGTTAATACAATAAACTAAATGATCAAAAATATTAAATTTTATAAAAAGCTAAATAAAATAATTTAACACAATCCTTGTTTAATATCACATTTCAATATGAAATTATGTTTTAAAAATGGATAATTACGCAAAAAACCCTCAAGTTGTCAGTTTTTTGTGATTAAAACCTCGAACCATTTTTCGTTACATAGAAAACTCCGAACTAACTAAATATCAGTAATTTAAGGTTTTATCAATGAGTAATCGGTTATTAATCCTACGTGGACGGGTAAATAACCTACGTGGAATAAATTTTAGTTTTTGAAAATGGTTGCCAAGGATTACACTTCATTTAAACTCCCGTTGATGATGTAATCCCGTTTAAAAATTACAATTAAAAATTATCAACGGGGGTTTAAATGATGTGTAATACTTGGCAACCGGTTTCAACAATTAAAATTTATTCCACGTAGGTTATTTACCGGTCCACGTAGAATTAATAACCGGTTTTAGCCAGTTACCTATTGATAAAATCTTGATTTACCGATTTTTAGTTAGTTCAGAGTTTTCTATGTAACGAAAAATGATTTTGGGTTTTAATCACAAAAAACTGACAACTTGGGGTTTTTTTTTGCGCAATTATCCCTTTTAAAAATGTTTAATAGTATATTTAGTATTTGAAAAAAGAAATAAAATGAAATCATATTGGGCAATGTATTCAAATTGCAATTAATCAAAACATCAATAAGTAAAAGATATTATATATCTAAAAGTATAATTACTAAAAAATTAAATAAAATAGGTGCAAATTTAACACAATAGATTAAAAATTAAAAATGTATGGAACAACAAAAATTAAGGAAAGAGCATGAGTAGTAGATCAATTGATACACAATTTTGTAAGTGACGTGTCATACAATATTATCTTACATCATTAATTCATAAAATATATTTTACTTTTTTAAAAACAAAAAACATAAAAATCAATAAAATGTCCACCATATTTGATAAAAATAGTCTCTTTAATTGTTTGATGAAGAAAAAGAAATAATAAAAAAAGAGTAAATTACATGAATGGTCCCTGTGGTTTACATCAAATTTTGGATCTGGTCCCTGAACTTTCAATTTTGCAAAATTCGATCATTATTTGTAAGGTTTGCTTTCAATTTCAATCCTCCAACTAACGGACGTTTCTAGTCTCCGTTAAATGAGAGCACGTGCTTTTTGTATGAGGGTATTTTTGTAATCTTACCATTTGCCTCCTTGTATGTGTTCGATAACTGATGATAATTGATATCGCTTATCACTTTCAGTCACGTATCAATGGTTGGTTCATCTTCTCTCTAACAATATTGTTGATAAATTTGAAGCTTTGATTGTTGTTCTTTCTAACAATGGTCGTTGAATGGAAGATTAGAGGTCGATTTGATGATTTTGATCCAAATGTGGCTTATCGTTAGTATACCCTGTTTCATTGTTCATCAATAGCTTTAATTTATAGGTTATTTTTCTTCATTTTCTATTAATGACATTGTTAGTGGTTAAAGTTCATTTTATTTACTCGCAGAGAATGAACCTACTATGTTTACATTGAAGTTTTTTCATGGTGGAGTATTTTCGAAATACACTGGTAGGAGATATCTAATTGGAAGAGTGAATTACATAGATAAAAATGATTGTGATTTGTTTTCTATACACGGGTTGGTTTACATAATGGAGGAGTTAGGTTATGTAATAACTTCAAAAAAGGATAGAATTTACTACAACTTCAAAAAACCAGAGCTTAACTTAGACTATGGGTTGGATGCCTTGGCTAGTGATATGGATGTGTTGGTGTTAGGAAGATATGTTGGTGAGCATAAGGTAATCGAGTTATACACTGAATATGCTACAACTTCTTTGAAGACTTATTTCATGTATCCCCAAACAAGGTCAGAATAGAATAGTTGTCTTCTGAACCATGTGTAACAACAACTAGAAAACAGAAGCCTGTAAGTAAGAGAAGACTAATGTTGGAATAGGTTGAAACAAATGAAGCCAATACTAGTGGGCATGGTACTGGGTCAGAAATGCAGTGTGAAGGAAATGAGGATGTGCAAGGTAGTAGGTTAGAAATGTAGAGTGAAGGAAATGAGAATATACAAGGTAGTGTGCCTGTGATGCATGATGAAGGGTTTGATAATTGGCAAGGTAGTGTGCTTGTGATGCATGATGAAGGGTTCAATGAAGGGTTTGATAATGGGCAAGGTAGTGTGCCTGAGATGCATGATGAAGGGTTTGATAATGTGCAAGGTAGTGTGCCTAAGTTTGGATTTATGGATTTTGATTTTGATCCATTTTTTGGTGATGAACCATATAGTTCCATAGCACAGGAGAATACTCAAGAAGAGGTTAGGGATGAATCACAGATGAATACTCATGAAGAAGTTAGGGATGAAGCACAGTTGAATGTTCATGAAGAAAATGTGGATGATAACAATTTAGTAGATGAGGACAACTTGTTTCACGAGATTAATGTAGATATGAGGGACTTCAATGTGCATATTGAGGATGTTGAGATGAGGGGATTACAAGAAAGTGAGGATGAAGACATAGAGGATATGGACCTTGAAGACTTTGATACAGGGTCATATGATTCTTTAGAACGCATTAGAAAGAAAAAATTAAAGGCAGTATGGAAGAAAAAGTCAACAAGTAGTGGAAGTACTATATAGGCAGACTTTTATGTTGGACAAGTATATGGTATCAAAGAAAGTGTAAGGGATCAAATTACATCACATGCAATTGAAACAAGAGGACAAATTCATGTGGTCAAGAATGACAAGCTCAGAGTGAAGGCAATTTGCAAGGGAAGTAATCCTGTTTTCAATGATGAAGCAGTGGGCCCAAGTCAAGATTCTTCAAGCAAGGGTAACATTGAAAAATCAGACAAAGGGAAGGGCAAATTGGTCAAAGAGGTAGAAAAAGTTACTTGCCCTTGGGTGTTGCACATTTCCAAAGGACAAATAGAAGAGACTTGGATGGTAAAGACATTTATGGATGAACATAAATGCCTACAAACGCGAGACGTGGCAGCTTGTACAACAACTTTTCTCTCAAAAGAGGTTCAAGAGGCAATATTGCCAAATCCACAGATTCCAATCAAGGCACTGCAAGAACAATTGCAGAAGAAGTGAGCTTCAAAGAACAAATCCAGGAACCGCAGTGAAGGTAGATGTATTTAGTGAACCAAATGCAGCTGAACCCACAAGAAAGTTAAAGAGGATTTATATATGTTTGGGAGCTTTAAAGGAAGGCTTCAAATGTTGTATGAAGGAATTATGGGATTGGATGGTTGTTTCATGAAAGGGCCTTTTCTTGGACAGATCTTAACTGTTGTTGGTCATTTACTCAAACATCCGATAAAAGAATACCATAAAAGAAAGCTTCTACTGAAGTAAATGTGTTGTTCAACTTTAGAGACAAAAAAGCTTTGCATGAACTTTCTGTGAGTCATCCAAAGTTGATCACTTTTGATGAAGTCTGTAAAGCCTGGTCAAGTTCTTCCAAAACCTGATCAGCAGTCAACCTTTAGTTCAAACAAGTTGTGTGTGATAATTTTATCACTGTGAGAGTTAAACACTTGTAATCAGTATGAGTGAGTCTTAAATTAGTTACATTTGTATTTGAGTTATTGTGTTATCTCTGCTTTGAATATAATTCAAAGTTGTTTGTAATTGACACTTGTTAATATAAATATATAAACATTGAAAAAAGGTCTGTGTGATTTTAAGAAACTATATTCACTCCATCTATAGTTTGCCTTATATTTGGAACCTACAAACCCTACAAAATGATTATATATATATATATATATATATATATATATATATATATATATATATATATATATATATATATATATATAAATTGAACATCAAAATCAAATTAAACATTACAAACAACTAATATCAGTTGGAAAATCTTGAAATATCGAACAAACCTACAAATCTTTGAATCGAACAAATCTAGAAATCCCAGAATCCATACCTAGAATGTTGTAGATCTGTAAACCTTGACTTAAACAAATCTGGAATCCTTGAATTCAAACCTAGAAGCTTGTAGTTCTCCAAACTCTTGAAACAAATAGATCTAGAATTCTTTGAATCTAAATCGAAACATTCAAACCTGGAAGCATTGTATTGAAGAATTATCGAAACCACATAATCAGACGAGAATAATAATCTTTGATTTGGTTAAGAGCACACACACAAACTCTCGTGAAGAGACAATATAAGGACAAAACTTTGGTTTGGTTGAGAAGACACAATGTGGTTGTAGTTCGATTAAATGTCAGGATCTAAAAGTACTTAACCAAGACTAACTGATTTGAATTTATCAGAGTATAAATCAATAATCTTGCTTTGAATCAAAGTTTAATTAAGAAGTTTGCGGAATAACACTTAATTATTTTAACAAAAGCTTTCAGAATAAATAGCAAATAAACACAATAAATAATCGAGACTGTTTGTATTGCTGATCTCAATGGTTACAATCACCTCTAATCTGTTTGATTAGACGAAGAACACAGACTGTTCTTAGGGTTTTACAACCTTAGAGGCTTATGAAAACTAAAACAAGAAGCAATTACAAACTTTAATATGCAGAAAACTCTTATACAATAGTACGACCTATTCTATGTATTTATATTGCTTCTTGATATGTTTCCTTGAAGAACTATGACTTCTCTGATAGTAGATATGCTGGAATCTTCGTGTATATATCTTTTCCTGAAAATCAGCACTTTCTGTTTATGAAACTGTTGAGCAGCTTGAATCACTTGACAACATGAACAGAGCAGCTCGAGTTGATTTGCTCTGGCAGCTTGAACTTTTACACTGGCAGCTCGAGTTTCTTCAACTAGCAGCATGAACTTTGGATTTACATATAAACTCTACTAACAGTTTGAGAAGTCTAACTAACAGCTTCAACCTACTTAAACTATTTCCCAACAATCTCCCCCTAACTTAAATTCTTTACACAAGACTTTAAGTTCTATACAAAAATGAAAATGAATAAGTAAACTGTTATTTACAAACCAAGGCTTTCAAAAACTTATAACTGTGCAAGTTTCTGATCTACAGCCTTCAAAAATTCTTTCTTCATCTCATCTCTATCACAAGATACCCTAACAGATTTTATCTGAAGTAGCATATCTTTTGGTAAATCATAAAAATCGAGATTGAAGAATATACCAGATCCATCTGAGAATTTTATTCTGTATGTCCTTGACTTGACAAACAGATCAACTTGCTTGACCTTCTTCTTCACAGCATCCTCTATTTCTTTCCTTGCAGATTCAGGGTCAACAATTGATTTTAGATCTTTAATGACTTGCTTCACTTGTGGTAGAGCAGATCTAACTTGTGTCACAGACCCAATATTATGCATTTTGATAAGCTCATCTCTGGTCAACTTCTGAACCATCTGCCAAAATGTATCATATTCTTCTTCTGGTCCAGACTCCCTTCTTACTATAAACTGAACTCTTAAATCACGGTTGTCCAGTGACTTGGCATACCAGTAGTTGATCAGAGGCTTTGTAAAATCATGCTGATCAATCAACTTCTCTATCTCCATTGCTTTCTGCAGTTGTTGCTCAAATAACACCCTTTTAACTTGATGTAGCTTTGCTTGTGAAGGTGGCTCAGATGTAGAAATAGAAGCAACAGTTTGATCAGAAGGAGCAGGGGCACTGGCAACAGCTTAAACCTGACTTGTAGCAGTTTGAGCTGGTTCTTGTGATGGTTGGACTTCTTGGGAGACTTTTGTTCTCTTTCTTTTGTCCATTTCCTTGTCATGGATCTCTTGCAGCCGTTCAGTAGTCATGGACTGAGCCATTTTCTTTGGAATGCCAGCTGCAAAGGCAAAATTGATCAGAAATCTTCTGTGCTCAGCCTTGGAGTGCCCTGTTGGCATCTTTCTCTTCTTCTCTCCCTGTTTACCCACAAACCCTTTTAGGTAATCACCTAAAGTTGCATTATCATCCATTGGGGGCTGGGTTTGCTGATCTAATTCTTTATCTTGCTCTTCTGCTAACCTCTTGGCAACTTCAGCATCAAAGGCAATCTGGGCTTCTTTGGAAGAAAATTTATGCTTTGGAGATTCAATAAGAATGCCCTTGCCCTTGTCTTTTGCAGCAGAGGATGTAGCTTGGACTGTACTTGATGGAGCTTGAACACCTTCCCTTATAACAACTCCAGTTGCTTTTGAGGAGGCATTAGCTTGAGTTTCTAGGCTAACAGCTTGAGAAGCTGTTGGGACTGTTAGCCTAGAAGGTGGAACTGTTGAGGCTGCTTGGACTGATGGTGTTGGAGCTGCTTGGACTGATGGTGTTGGAGCTGCTTGGACTGATTCAGGAACCTCCTGATTCTCCCCCTTTTTGGAAGCATTGGTTTGGTCAGGAGGACCTACAACCTTTGCCCCTTGGGTTTGAATCATACGCTCTAATTGAATGATCTTATTTCCACAAAGGGTAAACCCCTTATGAAGATAATCCATCCTCTGATTTTGAGCCATTTCTGATTGCTTTAGGGCCATTATTTGAGCACCCTGTGCAGCAATGATGGACATTTGGTATTCCAACATAGCTACAACAGGTTTCAGCTTGGGATCCGATAAAAGCATGAGTTGCAGACTAGTCTCAAGATCAGAAAACACCTGTGGTGCTTGTGATCTATCACTGACATTAATACCAGAAGTAGAAACCTCTGGGCCCCTCTGTTCTTGGTTCTGGGGTCTTCCAGCTTGTGTTTGCACACTTGCTGTTGCCATGGGCGTGGTCTTACTTATGTTGGCCCTGTCCTGTGCCTCTTGTGCAGAGACAGCAGTAGTGCCAGCCACAGAACCCATATGAACAGTCTCTGAAGAGATGTTCACCTCCTGAGTGAGGATGGGAGTAGCCTCAATTGGTTCCCTTTGGATATTCTGTGCAGAAGTGTCCTCCTGCACAGGGATATATGGCTCTTGTCTTAGGGCTGAGGAGGAAGGAGCTCCTGGTCCCTTTTTCCTTTTATACAGAAATTTTAGTGGGGGTGGTGGCTGGTCAAAAGGATCAGAAGGAATTTGTGTATCTTGAGGAGTGGGTTGGGGTCCTGGGGGTGAAGCAGTAATGATAGGCTGAGCCTGCTCAGGACCCTCTCCTCGGTTTCTTGGGATGATGTTCATCATTGCAGAGGGCAATGGAACATCTACACTCAAAAAATTGGCACTTTGTTTTAAAAGTCTCTTTATAGAAGATAGAGAGTGCCTATGGGAAATATGTATCCTCTTATGTAAATGAGAAGTAGTGCAGGTGTGTGCAATGATTTCTGCCAAAAATCTTGGATACATTAAGAATTTCCCACTCTTTAGGGAATGATGCCTTAACATCCCCTGAAAAATCATGTTTGAAAAATTGAACCGTTGGCCTGTTGAAAAGCACACTAAGGCAGTGGCAATGTTAGAAGAAAATTCTGACCAACTAGTTCTTTTGGGGCTCATACACTGCTGAATAATATGTACAAGATATTTCCATTTAGGAGAATAATGTGCCTTCAAGAAAGTAAATGAATCAGCAGGACCCCTATAACCTATATCATAAAGACCAGTATGTAAAACATCAAGGGTTAGGTCTGTTATACCTGTGGCATCTTGAAGATGCAAATGGCGCCGAATGGATTCCTCAGTAATGGTGATGGGAGTGCCATCAACTTTGGATAGTATAGAAGGAATTCCATCGATGGGTTGAACAGTGGCATGGTTCCAGAACTGTTCGATATGCGATATGTATATGGTGGGGTTTATATTGAGGGCATGATGGATATGGGAGTGACGAAGAAAGTCCATCATGTCATGAACCGGTTGAAGGTCTGAGTGCTTTAGAGAGTAGGGAAGACAGTTGTGTTCCTTAACAAACTCCATTGAAGATCAAACGAAGGGTTTAGGGTTTGCAAAGAAGTGTGTGTGAATCGTTCAGAGGAAAAAGAAAGGCCGTGGAAGGAAATTTTGTAACTGGTAGTTACAACTGAACGAAACTGGGACCTTTAAAGGTTTTGAAAAGGTTGGGTCCCGCGCACACACACTTGAAAATTACCTAAAAACCCTGCACACTTTGACAGATCAAGTGAAGAACTAGCAGTACGAGAAAATGAACTAGCAGCTTGAGAAAATACTCAAGCTGTTAGTTGAAAATTATTCATCTTTTTAATGAAACAGTGACTCCCCCTTAAATAGGCATACTAAGGAGATAATAATGAAAACAAATTAATCCATATTTACCATACCAATATTTGATACTAGGAAAGTGAACCTTCCTACATCAAAAGGTTTTGTAAATAGATCAGCTAACTGATCATCAGTATGTATTTTGGTAACTTAGATTAACTTCTTTTCATTACAATCTCTTATAAAGTGAAATCTGATTTCTATATGCTTGGTTTTTGGGAATTTCACTGGGTTTTGCACAATGCTGATTGCACTTGAATTGTCAATATAAATAGGAGTGGATAAGAAATTCATACCATAGTCTCTCAGCTGATTTTGAATCCATATTACCTGGGAGCAGCAGCTTGCAGCTGCTACATATTCTGCCTCAGTGGATGATGTGGACACAGTTGTCTGCTTTTTGCATTGCCAAGAGACCAGTCTTGCTCCTAGGTATTGACATCCATCAGTTGTGGATTTTCTGTCAATGTTGCAACCACCATAGTCACTGTCAGAATAAGCAGTTAGTTCAAGGGGAGAATCTTTAGGATACCATAGGCCTAAGTGTGGTTGGCCTTTGAGATATCTAAAGATTCTCTTAACAGCAACCAAGTGAGAATCCTTTGGAGAGCATTGAAACCTAGCACACACACAAACAGCAAACATTATATCAGGTCTAGAAGATGTTAGATACATGAGTGATCCTATGAGAGATCTGTATAAATGTATGTCCACATCTATGCCATCTTTATCTGTATGGAGTTGCTTGTGAGGATCCATTGGAGTGCTTGCAACCTTTGTGTCTTGATACCCAAACTTTTCTAGTATGTCTTTCACATACTTTGATTGACTAATGAAAAGGCCAGTGGGCTTCTGCTTGACTTGCAATCCCAGAAAGAAAGTGAGTTCTCCCATTGAGCTCATTTGAAACTTTTTGTGCATCAAAGCTTCAAACTCTTTGCACAGACAGTCATTTGTTGAGCCAAAGATGATGTCATCAACATAGATTTGGACAAGCAGAATCTCAGCTTTGATAGACTTAGTGAAAAGTGTTTTGTCCAGAGTGCCTCTTTTGAATCCATTCTGTAGAAGGTATGATGACAGAGTGTCATACCATGCTCTGGGGGCTTGATGGAGACCATAGAGAGCCTTGTCTAGCTTGTAGACCCTGTCTGGATATTTGTAGTCTTCAAAACCAGGAGGTTGACACACATAGACCTCTTCTTCAATTGTCCCATATAAAAAGGCAGACTTCACATCCATTTGATACACTTTGAAACCTTTGAAGCTTGCATAGGCCAAGAATAGTCTGATGGCTTCAATTCTTGCCACTGGTGCAAATACATCATCATAATCTATGCCTTCTTCTTGAGTGTACCCTTGTGCTACTAGTCTTGCTTTATTCTTGATGACTATCCCTCTCTCATCTTTCTTGTTTCTGAACACCCATCTTGTACCAATTGCCCTCTTACCTTTAGGGAGATCTACCAGAGTCCATACATTCTGAATCTTGAACTGTAGAAGCTCTTCTTGCATTGCCTCAATCCAGGATGAATCTTTTAATGCTTCTGATGCCTTTTTAGGTTCTAGTTGAGACATGAAACAAGCATTCTCAAAGGCAGCTAGACTGAGTTCAGGAACTGCTTGTTCAGCAGCAACAGTCTCATTGTGAACCATCTTCCTTGTTTGTACAGGAGTACTTGGATCACCCAGTATTTGATTGAGAGGATGGTACTTGTGAACTCTGAGGGTAGGCTCTCTCTCTGTCTGAAAAGAGGATCCAAGATTTGTATCATCTCCATCAGGACCAGTGAATGGTTCAGCTTCTGGAACAGCTTGAGTAGAATCTGGGACTGTTTCCCTTTGGAATGAAGTTGTTCTTTCAGAACTTGGGAGTGGCACTTCAGTGTCTGGATTTGTATCATGTTGTGCATTTAGAACCCCTGGAGGGTCACATGACAGAAGTGGTAGAGTGATGTATTCATCCCAATTGGTGGAATCTGCAGCAGTTTGAAACTTTGTGCCAACAGCTTGAGAATTTGTATTGGCAGCATGAGAGTTTGTGTTGACAGCTTCAAACCTGTTTGCATCAGTTTCTGCAGTATACTCAACAAAGCTCAGAGAATTTGTTAGTGAATGTAAATCAAACAACCAATCAGGACCAGTTCCTTTGACATTAGCAGTATTTTCATTAAATTCAACATTGGCACTTTCTTCAATGGTTTTAGATACACTGTTATAGACTCTATAGGCTTTGCTTTGATTTGAGTATCCTACAAAGAATCCTTCTTCAGCCTTACTTTCAAACTTCCCTAAGTGAGTCTTAGTATGAAGAATAGTACATGGACATCCAAAAGACTTGAAGAAAGCTATTAGGGGACTTCTATTGTGGAACAACTCATAGGGAGTTTTCCCTTGTGCTTGGACAACCTGAACCCTATTCAGAACATAACAGGCTGTATTAACAGCTTCTGCCCAGAAAGTCATTGGCAGATTTGAATCAGCTAACATTGTTCTAGCAGCCTCAATTAATGTTCTGTTCTTTCTTTCAGCTACACCATTTTGCTGTGGTGTTCTTGGTGCACTATATTGTCTATCAATGCCTTTGGACTCACAGAAACTGTTTAGAATGTGATTTTTAAATTCAGTTCCATTGTCTGATCTGATCACCTTAACTTTTGAGTTGGATTGGTTTTCTATCTTAAGGATAAAAGACTTAACTAGCTCAGCAGTTTCATCTTTGGTCCTAAGAAAGTAAACCCAAGTAAACCTGGTGAAATCATCCACAATAACTAAACAGTAAGCCCTTTTATTCAAATTTAAAACAGATGTTGGACCAAATAGATCCATATGTAGCAGCTGAAGAGCAGATGAGATTGAATTTACTTATTTGGCCTTATGAGAAGTTTTGTGTTGCTTGCCTTTAAGACATGCTACACAATGATCATCACATATGAACTCCTTTTGTGGTAAGCCTCTTACCAGATTCTTTTTGACTAAAACATTCATGGACTTGAAGTTCATGTGACACATCCTTCTATGCCAAAGAGCACACTCATTTGATGATGCTTTGGATATCAAACAGCTTAAGGTATTTGATTTAGATAAGAGATCTGTGTCCAGACAGTAAACATTGTCCTTTCTTGGTGTTCTTAATAAAACAAGATTTTCAGGAATTTTGAAATCTTTTTAAAAGGACAATGCACTCAGAATCTGTGAACAGAACAATGTTTTGTTTGTCACAGATTTGAGATACACTTAATAAATTGTACTTAAGCTGTTCAACATACAAAACATCATGGAATTTCATGTTGCCTGCATTAACAGTACCTTTACCTGTAACCTTACCTCCTTTTGAGTTGCCTCCAAATGCAACAAATCCTCCATCAAAGCCTTTGAAATTTGACAAGCACTCAGAATTGCCTGTCATGTGCCTAGAGCATCCACTGTCCAAATGCCATCTTGTTTTATGAGGAGACCTGTGGTTGCCCTGCACAAGTAAAAGCTTAGTTAGTAGTGGAGTAAACCCAAACCAAATTGGTTTTGGGTTGGCCTTGTATATTGACATAACTAAACACTGTTTTTGACTTCTTATATTTAGTGAGATCTACAGATGGAGTCTTTGGAGAGTATTTAGTGATTATATGAGGTATCCAGGTATTTTGATAATCTTTTCTTCTAACAGTCTCATATGATTCACTAGCAGTTCCAGATTGATGCTTAGCAGTCTGATCTGTGTTGTTAGTGCTAACAGCTTCAGAATTTGCACTAACAGCTTCAGAATTTGGCTTAGCAGTCTGATCTTTTGCATCAGCAGTTTGATCTGAAAATTTGTCCTTGACACACCATATTTGTTTAAAACTTAATTTAGGCTTTGCCAAAACTTGTTTTTGGTGTGTGGACTGTTTTTTATTAACTTTTGAGAGCCTGTGATCAACTACTTTATTTGGAATCGATGTGGAAGATTTGACCTTTGAAGTTTTTACATGAGTAGGATTTGATTTTTTATGAATCACAGTCTGTTTTGGAACAGCTGGTTTATAAAAACAGTCCTTGGCCAAGTGATTCTTCCTTCCACAATGAAAACACCTTTTGACTGTTTGAATTGGAGAACCAGATTTATTTGACAATTTCTGGTTCTTGTTCCTCTGATTTCCCCTTACCTGCTGTTGTTTGGGAAACTTTTGAACACCATGCTTTTGGCATGTGTAGACTGGAACATTTTTACCCCTTTTATTATTCTTTGAAGAAGATGCAGTGTTACAGTTAGAATGTACAGAAACTTGTGGAGCAGCATTGCAAACACTCATCTTCTCTTTTCCTTTCTTATTGGGGGATTGGACCTCTATGGGTGCACTCATTGTTTTATGTGGCTTCTCAGCTGTTGTGCACTCACACTCTGTGTTTTGAATATGATCTTCTTTAGATTCAGGGCTGGTATCAAGGATAGGGTCTACAGTAGTCATAGACTCATCTAATGGTTCATTGACAAGTCTATCAGCAACTTCACTCATTGGATGAATGTACTTATTGTTGTATGGAGGTGGAGTAGCCCTGTATCCTATGCCTTCTTTGGGATTAACCTGAGATTTTACCCTATCTTTGAATTGGACTTCCATTAGGTGTTCCAGCTTTTGATTTTCCAACTTGAAGTTACCTAGATCTATGTTAACAGATTCTAGTTTCTTATTAGCCTCTAACACATTCTGTTCAGTCTCTTCTACCTTTTTATTTAGGGATTCTATTTTCTTATTTAGTTCCTTTTTCTCCCACTCATGATATGTTCTATCATGTCCCATTTGAATCTCATTGTTCTTATAGTCATTGATCTGTTTTTCAAGATCTTCTATGGCTTGCATGTATTCATATCTCCTTTCTTCCATCTTAGCTAGAGTTTTGCACATGCTCTCATTATGATCTCTGTATTTTTTTAACCATATTTTTGCATGATTGAGAGCAGAGTTTAGAATTTACCTCAGCTGGTAGTTCAGTGGAAGAGACAGTTGATGTTTCTGCCATCGGAGCTTGATTCTGAAATTCTTCCTCTGTCTGATCACTCCAATCAAACACAATGTCTTCTTGGGAGACAAGTGCTGTTGATGATGATGTTTGATTGGGCTATGGAGTCCTTGATGACTGTTGTCCTTGAGATCTACATTCCCTGGCAAAGTGACCAAGCTTATGACACTTGTAGCACTCAACTTTTGTCTTATCAAAGGCTGGTTTGCCTTCTGTTTTAGCTTGAAAGTTGGTCCTTCCAGTTCTTTTAAAAAACCTTTTGGCCCTCATGGTCAGCATTGCATGTTGCCACTTTAAATCCATCTCTTCAAGATCATCTGGATGAATTTGTTCTAAATCTTCAGTATTTAGGGCAAACAGTCCATCATTGGCCACAAAAGCCTCATAGTGAGCTTCAGTAGAGTTGCTATCACCACCTGAAAAGGAATCACTGCTGTTAGATTTTTCAGAAGACAGAAGAGCAGTATTGTGATTATAAGAAAAAGATTTCTTTTTAGCATCAATCTCAGTCTCAAACACTCTCAGACTGTTGTACAAATCATCCAGTTCTATCTCATCAAGAGTGTCTTTTGTTCTCCATTGGGCAGCATAAACTGTCCATTCTTCTCCAAGAGATCTGAGAAACTTTCTGTTGACTTCATCTTGATCCAGGCTGACTTTTGCACTTTCTAATTCACTTATCAGTTTGTTAAACCTGTCAAAGATTTGAGTAAGGTTTTCATTCTTGCCACCAGAAAAGTTCTCATACTGCTGTTTTAAAAGATCCTTTTGATTTCTCTTGGTACTGGCATTACCAGCAAATCTTTTCTCTAAAGCATTCCAAAGAGAATGAGCAGTATAAAACTTTTTGAACTGATGTTGATAAGCATTAGGAATGGCTATTTGTAAAAGTGTAAGAGCTTTCACTTCATTCATTCTAGCCTTCCTTTCAAGTTCAGTTTTTGGAGGGGTTTTGACTGGTTTTCCCTCATCATCAAGTTCTGGATCAACTAAAGGAGGAAATTCAACAGCTTCCCATATGGCATAGTCAATAAATTGGATATGCTGTTGAATCCTAAGTTTCCACATCTCAAACTCAGTGGGCTTGAGCATAGGCACTTTGAGTCCTTGCCCAGATCCACTGCTGCTATTTTCAAATTCCATTGCAAAAGATTAAAAATTTAAAAGAAAGTTTTCAACTTTGAAAAACAAAGAACAACTTGGCTCTGATACCACTTGTCAGGATCTAAAAGTACTTAACCAAGACTAACTGATTTGAATTTATCATAGTATAAATCAATAATCTTGCTTTGAATCAAAGTTTAATTAAGAAGTTTGCGGAATAACACTTAATTATTTTAACAAAAGCTTTCAGATGAAATAGCAAATAAACACAATAAATAATCAAGACTGTTTGTATTGCTGATCTCAATGGTTACAATCACCTCTAATCTGTTTGATTAGACGAAGAACACAGACTGTTCTTTGGGTTTTACAACCTTAGAGGCTTATGAAAACTAAAACAAGAAGCAATTACAAACTTTAATATGCAGAAAACTCTTATACAATAGAACGACCTATTCTATGTATTTATATTGCTTCTTGATATGTTTCATTGAAGAACTATGACTTCTTTGATAGTAGATATGCTGGAATCTTCGTGTATATATCTTTTCCTGAAAATCAGCACTTTCTGTTTATGAAACTGTTGAGCATCTTGAATCACTTGACAGCATGAACAGAGCAGCTCGAGTTGATTTGCTCTGGCAGCTTGAACTTTTACACTGGCAGCTCGAGTTTCTTCAACTAGCAGCATGAACTTTGGATTTACATATAAACTCTACTAACAGTTTGAGAAGTCTAACTAACAGCTTGAACCTACTTAAACTATTTCCCAACATTAAACCAAAGGCTTCCATTTCGTTGAGAAGGAGGAGGAGGAGAGCGATATAGGAAGAAAGGTTGTGAAGAGTTTAAGGGAAAGAGGAAGAGACTGAGTCATATTTATGCACACACGATACACGAAGAAGCTTCTTTAAGGCAACAAGTTGCCTTGGTAAGGTAGTCGAAGATGTGGTATCACCGACGAGATTGAGACGTAGAAGAAGGTTGATTTGTATTATATCATGATGATGATGATGATGATGATGATGATGATGTGATGATGATGATGGGGTCATAGTATATTTAATGAATCATTTTATGGATTTATTGATTTATGAATGTTAAATGTTATGAAGTTACTAAAATCTATTATTTTTCTTTTGTTGCTAAATGAATGCTAAAGTTTCACTCTCAGTTATGATAACCTGCTGTGTCATTGGACCCAACTTTCCTGTATGGCTCAATCAATTAAGAAATTTTCTAAAGGATGAAGGAAAAGAGTACATAATGGACTCACCCTACCATCTTAGCCTGCACAAGATATATTTGAAGTTGAGAAAGATGCTTACTCGAAGTATCTTAAGGATGAGTCCGATGTGATGAGGCTCATAGTGCTCTCCAGTGCCTGAGCTGTTATAGAAACTACAGACAACATGGGTTTATATGACTATCTGTAGGTCCCGAGAGGTTCCCAAAGTATATAGCTTTAAGCTGTAGAGGGGGGGGGGGTGAATACAGCTATTTAAAAACTACACACTATTTTCTCAATGTTTGTATGTATTATCAACAAATTGTTAATTACAAACAAGCTTGAATGCAGAAAGGTTCAAGCTGAGATGACAGATACAACAGTATGTTCACTAGTCTAAGATAGACTCAAACTAGATTACAATGAATACACTTACTAATAAGCACTCATTGTGTTTACAAGACTTAGAGGGACAGTTTATGTAGAACAGCTTAGACACAAAGAAACTGTATTACACAAGCAGGTTTGCATGCATGAAAAACACACTTGCACGTTCACTCTTGGCTTCAACACTTAGCTTTTTGGCTTTTCTCTTTCTGACCTTAGAAGCTTCCTTTTATACTCAATCAGAGGATCTAATAGAAACTTCTTCATTGGACGGAATGAAAAAGGAAAAGTCTTGTTTGAAAAGACAACATAACTTTTCTGCACTATTCTGAAAAGCAGACTTGTCTTCGTATGTGCAGAACTTTTGTCTTTTCACTTTGTCTACTGTTGCATTGCCTTTAACCAAATAAGGAATGTCAACTTTGCGTCTTTCTTCCTTGTAAAGGCCTATTTTGATATAAGAAAAAGGTCTGTCACCCTTTTATAAATAACCTTTTGTCTTCATGTTATAGAACAGTGTGGGCAGGCTGAGCAGTTCTGTTTTCCACTTTGTCTTCGACTTTGTAAACTGATCTTGTAGCCAAAGACAATACATGATGACTTGGATACATATTCCATAAAGTGTTTAGCCTGTTCACAAAGAACAGGTTCTGTTTACAAAGAACAGAACACTTGAAAAATGCCCAAGCTGCTCAACAGTGTAGAGCAGCGTAGACAGTTTATGTCCAGCCTGTCCAGCAGACAGTATAGCTTGGACAACTGTCTTAGTTGCAACACATGCAACGCATAGAACAACTTTGGACTGATATTGCAAATCATTTTCAGGTTTCAATAAGGCATATAACAGGCCTTAAATTTAACCTTCAAATGCATCAACAGGTTTGATTAGAAATCTCCCCCTCAGATGTAGAACAGGTTTGACTGAGGCCTTTTTATGCCTAACACTATCACATATATGGAAGGTTACTACAAACGCTCTTGTGGGCATTATAAGATGAGAGAGATTTAAACATGTCAAATGTTGAATGGTCAGTCAGTAGTTACTCACATGATAAAAGTTATCAAGATCATACATGGATGTTGTAAGGCAATAGATACTAGAGGATAAGATTATTATACCTGAGATGTATGAGATGTTGAGGGTCATAAAAGATTACTTGGATGGGAGTGCCTATGGAGATGAGATGACTCAGTGGATCGATGAGCTTGGAATGGTAAATTGGTCTGTCTATGAGACTACTGATTTCTGAGTTCATAATGTATGTGTACAAAACCGGTATGATAGATATCAAAGAGCTAGACACTGGTATGATTGATCAAACATGTATCTACGTATTGATGATGGATCAACTGTTGGTGTTGAAGCCATAGGGACATATGAGCTTGTGTTGCCATTCAGACTAGTTTAGAATTAAATAATTATTATTACATTTCTAAACTTTACAAGAGTACAATTTCATGTGATTTGTTTATAGACCAAGGTTTTGAGCAGATCCATAATAAAAGGTTTATTTCTACTTATTGCAATAACATGTTTTATTTTGAGGCTAAATGTCACACCCTACTACCCCGGTTGGCAGCGATGCGTGACGAGTGCGGAAGCGTAACCATAATAATAACGAACGACCACTACATGGACGTTTTTAGGAAATACATCGATTTATCTTTGAAGTAAGTAATGTTTTACAAACCAACATAAAATGTGAATAGTTTGCAAAATACAGAGATTCGAATACATGATTAAAAGATTTATAATAATGCAAATAAATCTCTGCTAGTTGTTGAAAATATTACGACTCCAAAATATGCGGGAGCCTCATGTTGCTCTCGATGCATGTTCATGTCTTAAATACCTGAAAATACATGCTAAAATACGTCAACAAATTGTTGGTGAGATCATAGGTTTACGCGAAAAGACAAATTGTATGGACATTAACAGATGAGTTGAATTTATAAAAGCCTAAATTCCGTGTATGTATTACATAAACCATCATGCAATCGAAGCTTAATTAAATGAGTTTGCCCTATGCAGTATCCCCGACTGTAATACCGTGTGTTAAATATATATGCATTCCACTGTTAGTCGGTAAGACTAACCCGAATGGGGGACATGACTCCCGATAGATCTATCCACAATATATTCGCGCTTACAAATAAATGTAACTAACGGTTCATGATATGAGGGCTGATGGATCCAAACCAAACACATGTGTAATACATATAAGAAATAAACAGTTTTGATTTCCACCCAATAGATGGTGAAAATAGGGGCTATGAATACTCACCTTTGTTGATTTCGTTGATGTTTTGATCTTTTTGGAACGTAATTAAAGTGCCGAAACTTGCGTTTGTCCTATGATTTTACGTGTACGAGTTAATATTGTCATTTCATTTACCCTTGGATTTGATACAAAATATTTACGTGTTCTTGTATTTATTCCAAAAAATTACCATCTGTTTTAAATAATAATTCATGTTGTATAAATTTTTACATTTTAAAAATGTTGTTGATAAGTATATATATATTTTTGAAATACGTAACTTGTAGAAAATAATTTATTTCCTTGTGTGTGTGTGTGTGTGTATATATATATATGTATATATATATATATATATATATATATATTTCTACGAGAGTATATACATATACTTTTGTATGGATGAAAATGTAATGATAAATATGTGTATTTTCACAAGGTTGTGAAAACGGCTTGTAAGTGTTAAGTTTTTATAGAATATATGTATGTCTTATGAAAATTATATAAGTGTCTAAAGTTGATAAAACATTGTATGGAAATATTTTGAATGGTTGTTATTATAAATGAGTAAGGTATGTTCATGAGAATAAAATTTATAACAAAATATACTTACAAGATTTGCTTTGATGATCACTTGGAAACTTTCACGTATGCTTGATGGTTGCAAGAAAAAAAAGGAAGAAAGAAAACTTTGATTGTATTTTTTTGTTGGTGTGTTTTGAAATGAGTCGATGACTTCCATTTATAGAGGTGAAAATGTATTTGAATTAATAATAATAAATAAAATGTATGTTATGATGAAAAAAATAAAGCATGATCGGTTGAGTGTTGGTTAAAAGAAACATGGCCGAAAAAAGACGTTATGATTGTGTTTTTGTTAATGTGTTTATTATTAAAATAATGAAAGTCAAAAGCTAGTTGTCCTTTATAGGACAACCGGCTTTTAGATGTGATAAGTAGTTGTGGCTTTCTCATCATTTTATAATTATTTTGTACAAAGTTGTACATAAACGTGCAAAAATTATTTATTTTTATTTTTAAGATTTCTTTTTGAAAATATCTGAATTTTATACTTAGAAAAATCTTCTGAAAATCAAACTCGATTCAAGCATGAATCGAGTCTAATGTCATTTTATTCGAGTTTGATAGAAGTTTTGGCCAAGTTTTATACTGTTTTGATCGAGTTGGATGGAAGGCTCATCCGAGTTGGATGCACGTTTCAATCGAGTTTGATGCTGCTTTGATTCGAGTTGGATATAATGTGAATCGAATTTGAGTCCAAGTTCATTCGAGTTTGGTTTTACTTCATCCGAGTTAGGGTCATCCGAACTCGGATCAGTTTCATCCGAGTTTCATCTTATTCGAGTTTGGCACTTAAATCATCGAGTTTTATGTGTTTAAATTTTTACTAAGTGTTTGGTCCGAACTCGGATCATCCGAATTTGGATCACCTAAATTCGGGTCATCCGAATTTTGTTTAAGACTTATAAAACTTTAATTTTTGACATTTTTCTAAGTCTTATTCAAGTTTCACATATATATCTGATTAAGTTTTACTGAATCTTACTTGATTTTGAGCCAGTTGTTACACTAAATCTGAGAATGGTCTTTACTTGTTAAATCTACGAAATACAAGTGATAATGCAATATGTGGTATTAATAAGTAGTCCAAGTATGACTTGAACCAATCTTAAATCTGGCATTGCAAACTTGGTCTTGTGAATGAGAAATGAGTCTCAAAACTGCATAAGGATGGAATGCTAGATTCATTCAAGTGGGAATCTTTTACTTGTGAATTATGCCTTTATGGCATGATGACCAACAAGCCCTTTACTGAAAGCAGTGAAAGAGCTAATGATTTATTAGGGATCATACATACTCATGTATGTGGACCTTATAGTCATACTGCCAGATGAGGATACTGATACTTCATTATTTTCATAGATGATTTCCGCCAATTCATTTATGTGTATCTAATGAAACAAAAGTCGAAGACCTTTGAAAATTTTTAGGAATTTCAGAGCAAAGT
Organism: Centrapalus pauciflorus; assembly: GCA_020465985.1. Lineage (NCBI taxonomy): Eukaryota > Viridiplantae > Streptophyta > Magnoliopsida > Asterales > Asteraceae > Centrapalus > Centrapalus pauciflorus. The sequence continues at coordinate 68,834 of JAANYP010002636.1, forward strand.
ACAAAACCAGCTAGGCAAGACAATAAAGATACTTCAATTTGATCGGGTTAGTGAATATTTTAGCCAAAAGTTTGAGGATCATTTAGTTAACTATGGAATAGTGTCGCATCTAACTCCTCCTTACACCCCATAGTGGAATGGTGTGTCTGAGAGGATGAACCGTACTCTATTATATACGATAAGATCGATGATGCATCAAACAACTTTGTCATTTTCATTCTGGGGACACACACTTGAAACCGTGACATTTACACTGGACAGGGTACAGACTATAGTGGTTTAAAAGATTCCCATATGAGATATAGAATGGAAAGACGAAAGAGTCTGATACCGTCTTTATAAAGGGTTGGGGTGTGATGTTTTTATAAAACGAAATGTTTCTAACAAACTCAAAGCCAAACCCTATGAATGCAAATTTGTGGGTTACCTTAAACAAACTAAGGGTTATTATTTCTACAACCCAACTGCAAACATAATATTTATTGCTAGTACTGGACATTTCTTAGAGAAAGAGTTTCTTCAAAAGGAATCAACTAGAAATGATACAGTTCTTGAAGAGGTTGAAAAATCATAAATATCTAAACTGACTGAAGAATTAGTACCTTAACAAGAACTTGTCGAATCCCAACAAAGAGTTGATGAGGGTTTCTCTTAGAAGGTGGCATAGGAGAGTTAGCAGAACCCTCCAACTATCATCAAGCTATGTCTGAACCAGATAAATGGCTTGAAGCTATGAAAGCTGAGATGCAATCCATGAATGACAACGGAATCTGGGAATTGATGGATAAACCAAATTCTAGAGTAGTTGGAAACAAGTGGGTCTATAAGAAAAAGACCGACATGGATGAAAATATACAAACCTAAAAAGTAAGGTTGGTTACAAAAGGATATACCCAATCAAAGGGAGTTGACTATAAGAAAACTTTTGCACTAGTAGTCATGTTTAAGTCGGTCAGGATTCTATTAGCCATAGTAGCGTAGTATGATTACGAAATATGTCAAATGGACGTCAAAATCGTGTACTTAATCTGAATCAAACTTGATATTATTAACAAATTGAGTTAATCATATACATATTGACATAGAACAACTTATTAAAATGAAAAATAAAATTTAGTTATATAAATATCTGATAAAACTAAAATATAAAGCAATGTACTTTGCATTCAACTTCTACATATGAATTATTTTTGAAAACCAGGAGATCAATATAGTAATAAAACTTTCGGATAATATTTATAACTTTGTATGATAAATAAGCATTAAGTATGTACTTGGTCAACCAATTATCATAATTGTCTTATTTAGCAACTAAATTATTTTTTTGGATATATTTAGTTGTTCTTTTTATTCTAAAAAAAGTCTAAACTTTAATGGTAGCTAATGTGCACAAATATAATAATTTAGCGCCTAAATTTGTGCAATTTTATGGCTAAGTATGTATCAACTTAATTTTTAATGTCTAGGGCTGATACAAAGTTTTGTATTTAGTGTGATTCTTTATGATAATTCTTTACCATTCAGAAAACAAACGTGAAGTAAAAGGTTTATTATGAAAAAAAAAAACCAATATGTTTTTATGTTTTTTGCTTTTTTGTTTTTTTATGTTATTTTTTCGTATAAAAAGTTCTAGAATTAATTTTTTCTTTTTGTTTCAGTAAAATATGGCTATTAGAACTTTGTTTTCAGTTTCTAATAAATCAGGTTTACCAATTATTATCAGATTCTAATAGTTAAATTTTACAAAACTAAGAAAAAAATATTAGTTTGAACTTTCTTAAAAAAAAAACTTTAAAAAACAAAAACATAAAAACTATAAAAATATGTTAGGTTGTTTTTTATGGTAATAAATCCATAAATAAACACTTAAAAAGTATATTTTTTATAGTATTAAAATTTATGTTATTTATTATATAGAATGAAAGCCGCCACGCCATTGTGATATTATTTGTTGTAATTCCCAGTGGACACCGACACAAGGAGGAATGGACCACAATTTTTACTTTGTAAATGTCGGACCTATTTTTTAAAAATTAATTTGATATTTATATTTATTTTTTGTTTATATATTGGTCAAATCAGGAATAAACAAGTATCATATTTTTCGCATCGTAATGAAAATACTAATGCAAAACATATTTTTTATATAGTTTTTTTACATAACATTATGGCATTACTATATATAACAATTCCCAGGGGGAATTGCATTGTTTTCAAGCTATTCACAAGTCACTATTTATAAGCTCTTTTTTTTTTTTTTTTTGTTTGTTTTTTCACAACTCATTTTCCTTTGGCTTTTGTAGACTTGTGCTTCCTCTCTCTTAGGGGTAAGCAAAATGCGGTTTGGGTAGGTTTTCCTTAAAAACCAATATCCGAACCAAAACTTTCGGTTTTGGATTTTAGAAACCAAACCATTTGGTTTTTTTTTCGGTTTTCGGATTTTCGGTTTGAACTTCGGCTTTTTCGGTTTGGATTTCGGTTTTTTAATTTAATCTTTTATATTTCATAATTTTTTTTCTTCATTCATAAAACCTATTGTATATTAGTACGTTTAACAATAATAAATTTAATTATTGCATAAATTCAATAAAAAATAAGATCTAGGCTTAAAAAAACAACACAAAACATATGAAATGGTTATTAAAAGAGAAAAATAAAATAAAAGCCAATAATCTAAAGAATGAATCACTAAAAAATTTCTCAATAAGAATAAAAAAATATTCAAAGAAACAAAATTTTAATATTTATATAACTTTCGTTTCGGTTTGGAGTTTTTCGGTTTTTGTGTATATGACAAAACCGAAACCGAACCAAAATTTTCGGTTTTAGAAAATCCATCGTCCAGACCAAAGTCCAAATCAAATGGTTTGGATTTTCGGTTTCGGTATTTCGATTTTTTTCGGTTTTGGTTTTTTTGCACACCCATACTCTCCTAATAGCACCATGCGGCCATCATTGCTCTCTTATAGCAGCACCCATCTCAATTTTTCACTGCAACTGCCGCCATCTTTCCTCCTTGCATTAGTTTGAAGTTTAAATCGAGGTCTAACCATCATCTTCGACAACCAGTGGTGCTTATTTGAAATTCAATTGCAAGCAAAACGATGTGTTTGAATGTCGAGGGTTTCGGTATCATGGTTGAAGGTTTCGGGTTTAGATCGATGGGTTCAAAGGTTAAAGGTTTTCTGGTTCAAATTGGAAGTTTTAGGTGTAGCTCAATCATCATTGAAGGTTTTATTTTTCAGATGTTCTTTAGGTATATGAGGGTGAGTTGCCGTTTGAAGTCACTACATTGTTAAAGGGTTCGATTTCTTTTCAACTTTTCGTTTTCAATTGTTGTTTAGGTATGAGGGTGAGTTGCCGTTCGAAGTCATTACCATTGTTAAAGGGTTTGGTTTCCTTGCTGCTACTACTATATATGAATGGTTCGAGCAGTTATACCTTGAGGTCGTGAATAAGGCAAAGAAGAAACCACCAAACTCATATTTTATTATTCCAATTCTATGTGCTTTCAAGTTTCAACTAATTTTATTTAATTGGTTATAAACAGAAGCATTTGAAGAATCAAGATCGGGTTCGTCTAGATTACAATCAAATTATGACAAGTTGATAGTAACTTTTTAAACAAAAATCTTATAATATGATAAACTGATGCTGCACATTGCGTTTTCCAATTTTATGACGTGTTTAATTTTGTTAGATATCATGTTCTGTACCCATTTGTTTAATGATTTGAACCTATATAACATGGATTGTCTCCTACTTGATCTTAAACCTAATAGTTGAAATATTTTCTGCACACCATTCGTTTGAGGAAATGGTTGTACCTAGGTGGCAATCTTGACCCAACGGGTCAAACGGACCGAAGGGTTAAATGGACCCATTGTAGAAAACTAAGATAAAACATAATTTTTTTTTAAAAATGAAAATTTATAAAACGGTGTATTAAAAAAAATTGTTCTTTGAAAAAAATTCAAAATTATGTAAATTTTACACCTTTTGGTCGTCAACCCGTTTGCTTGAATGAGCTCAAATTGTCACCCCTACTTGTACCAAATTCTATTACTAAGCTACTAATTTTTATGAATTCGATCTTTTGATAAATGTGTTATTAGTTGTTTCAGAGTCATTATTTTTGTGTCCATGATTGACTTCAATTGTCATTTATACGTAAATACGTTGCTTTTCGAATTTCGATTATATTAATTATTCATTAGAACACAAACTTATTCCCGCCACAACGTGCGGGCTCTTTTCCTCGTTACATAATATTATGGCAATATATAATTTATTTTCTTAAGTTTTTATCAAGTTAGATTACATAAAATTCACGTAAAATTAATGAGACGTTATTTAAATGGCCAATTTATATTCACTCGAAATGTTATCAGTGGTGGATCCAGTAAAATTTTTTATAGGGGTTACGAGAGTGTAAGTGCTTGTGACTTAAAAAAAATTAAATCTCAAATTTTCGGATCGGTTCATCTAGATAGTATAATAAAACAAATATATAAATTATACAACGTCATTAATCGTTACAAACCAAAAAAACTAGATTCTAGATCTGTCCGCTACGAGTGTCAACAAAAATCTAACAATACTAATTAAAGCAGTTAATCGAATTCTATATCAATTCTTTTGCATTTCACTTTGCTTATGAAAAGCAACATGAATAGATTGGTTTTGTCTCAACAAATCATCACATTTTTTAAGTTTTATTCCAACTATTAAAACCTTCTGTCACAAATGCATCTTTAGTATTCCCGCTCCCAATTCCACCTTGGTCTCTAAATAAATAACAAACAAAACAATATGTCTTGTCCGTTTTAACACTGTACTCTAACCAATTAGCATATTGATCAAACCATTGAGGACGAAAACGTCTTGCATTACAACTAATTGTTATTTATGGAAACTTATGACCACGTGGTTGACATGGACCTCTAATCAAATACTTTCGTCTAATTTTATATAAAATTTTAAATATCAAATAATAATCTAACAAACTGATGGACCCAGTCGTATGAGCATAAAAAAATAACCCAACACACACTATATAGATAGGGTAAGTGGGATCGAATCCACAGAGAAAGTCAGGTTGCTAAACTAGCTTCGGAAACTGTTTGGATTGAGTTTGTAATAATTTGTTTTTAATTAATAACCTACTATCGGTTGCTACTATTGCATTCTAACACGGAGGAATTGGATTAAAGAGGTTCACGTAAGGAGAATGGATGTTTGCTCTCTTGTTATACATACTATGACAATTCAGAATGTTACTGACACCATTCACATGACTTAATTTGAAATCACAGCTTATGCTCTGAAGACAACGTATACCACTCTATTCGTTGTCTTCCTCCCCTATAGAAAGTTGGCACAACCAATGACATGGATATCAACTGTTCCAGATACATTCATTGCTTATTCAAGTTCATTCATGCAAATGTAATCCAAGTGACGGTTTCCGTATAAACAAATTAGCTTTCACAACAAATATTCTTAAGACAACATATGCAACTCGCTTAATTGTCTTCCCCTTTTTATTGAGTTGGCACAACTAATGATATCACTATACCCTGTTATATACAATACCCATTGTATAAAGACCATTCATTCAAATGCATGTTCCACAACCAATGTTCTTAAGACAGCGTATGCAACTCGATTAATTGTCTTCCCCTTCGTTACAGAGTTGGCACAATTAATGATATCACTATACACTGTTATATACAACACTCGTTGTTTAACAACCCATTCATTCATTCATCACAAATAAGATCCAAAACCCCTTTTAGCACAAATGGAAACTGAAATTACATAACTTTCATTCATGCCATAATATGCAAACTTAAGAACAAACACCAAAATGTGTTTAGCCCAACATGATTTGGACTTGCACACTAACAACAAATGACATAATGAAGTACATACTAACTACCTAACCAGTGTGTTAAACACAAGAAGTTGGCTGCTGGAATGCTTGATCAACGATCCTTTTAGCATCTCAAGGCTTCCAACATTTAAAGCTATAGAATCCAATTCACTTAACCCATTGTTCCCTCATTCTAATGCTTGCACAAGATAATCTAAATGTAAGGGGCCAAATATAATCATGATATTACCACAACCCTGACATACATGCATAATTAAGACCAAACAAAACTAAAAATAATTTAAAAGCTAAGAATGCAATGAAATAACAAAAGCAGAAATGAAACGAAAGTACCAGCTATCAAGGCATCTTTCACTGTTGCAGTGGTCCAAAGATACCAGCATTGCAATGCCATCATAGTCTGGGGTCTGGTAGCTCTCAAATGACGTGCAGGGTAGGTCTACTCTATAGTCAGTGAAATGCCTCACCTCCTCGTATGGATCTACTTTTGTCACTCTGTCATCTCTTCTTCAGCATATGGTGTGACTACCCCTTTCCTCTTCTTATAAATATACTTGGTGTCTTCCCCCTACTTCTCCATAAACAATTTAGCTCGTATACGCACATCGTGTTCGGAAAGAAGCTTGGTAGGGTCCCACTCCACTGGAGGACGAATCACTGTTCCTGTTGTGGTTTTCTTCCTCTTTGGTATGCTTTTGACCCTTTGAGAAGTCGATCAGGACATTTTATACCTGCTATTCACAAAGAACAAACAGACTAGGAACATGTATGGTGAGCTGATCAGACTTACACACACATATTTTTCCTGCGTTTACCTTGTAATATAAAATAGTCTAAAACGCTCGACCCAACTCTGTCATGCAAATCATGCAAAAATGCCCATGAATCATGTAAAATCAAAAAAATTAGACAACTTTCCCCAACTTAGAGGGAAGTGATATCCTTAGCACATTGAAATAACAACACATATAGGCACCCAGGAACTAATGCATACACCCATCAGGTATGTTCCATAAACCAAAGCAAGAAATTGTTTTAGAAAGGGGGTAGCGTCCAACAGAGATGTGAAAGCGTTTGGAGTGAAAGAGGAACGGTGAGAATGAAGAGAATGACGCCAAAAAGGCTTAAAATCATGAAAGGTGAGATAACGTCCTACCTGGCGTCTCAGACGATGAAGAAGCGTAGGCGCAGGAATTTTAAGTGTTGAGGAAACGCTCACCCTCTATTTCAAAATTAATCCCAGCGTCTAGGACACCCACTAGAACGCTGTGCACTTGTTCGCGTTTCAAAGCGGTTTCTTGGCGTCTGACCTAGCGTCCTGAACGCTGTTGCAGCGTCTGAAACCTCTAACCATCGTCTACCATATGCTATCCTTCTGTTTGGAAATTACAATCAGCGTCGAGGACGCCTAATAGGACGCCGATCTCAAATGCACGTTTCGAAGTTGTACTCTAGCGTCCATCCTAGCGTTCTGGACGATGTCACAGCGTCTGAAACCCCAAACAAGCGTCCTTCTTATGCTGTCTCTCTGTTTCAAAATTAATTCCTGTGTTCTAGACGCTTATTAGCACGCTGCTACTCAAACTCGTCCAATACTTGCGCCAAAACTCTCTAACTCGCTCAATAACTGACACTCCCACTCATTATCTGTAACATCCTCAAGTTTAAGGTACTAATTGTAATTAATTAAAGCGCTAAATAAATATTATCTAATTGTTTAATTATGGGTTAAATTAAAAATCCTAACTACATGCTTTACTCACTTGTACTATATGCTTCGTCCCTTGCAATTTTAAATTCATACCTTTTATGTGAAAACTTTAAAGCTTGTAGTACAAGTAGGTTATGCAATGAGAGGGATTGAAAATATGAAGAATATTGAATATTATGGCTAGACATACACAAGTGGATTTTAAGGGGGGCTAAGTGATAGTTTTGGACCAATTGAGAGTTAAAAACCTCCCCAATCGTGAACCCTTCTTCATTTTTCTCTCCTCTTTCAATTTTCTGCATACACACACACTTGAAGAACTCTTAGGGCTGGAATTTGTGTGAATTGGATTTGCTAAAAAGATTGAAATCATGCACCTCCAAATCTACCAAAACTTAAGGTAAAGTCTCCTCCCATGGTAGGCTCATCCTTTTCCTTTCCTTTGATCTAGATTCATATATATAGCAAAGTGATGATAGACCATGATATGGTGAGCCAAAGGTTATGGTTATGGTTTGATATAGAAAAAAAACTCTGAATTTTCCAAACATTAGAAAACATCAAGAAGTGATTGAAACTTTGAAAACTCATATTGATTCTTTTATGTAAACACAAGGAATTCTGTGTATGGATTTTGAATGATTTAATGAGATTAGATGTTGAATCATGATCCTATATGTTTACATACATCAAATATATCATTAAATGAAGTTTGAGGGTGTTTTCGTATGTTAAATTTGAGTTTAGAACGGAAGAACCACGAACAGGACGTCAAGAAAATGAGTTCTGGACTGCAGAGCAATGAACTCGCCGAGTTACCATCATATGGGCCATTTTCCAAAAGATAAAAGTTGTAGCCCTATGTGTCCTCTTTGTCTGGACTCTTGAATCACCTAAATCCGAGTTCGTATGAAAAAGTTATGGCCAAAATACTAAACTAGTGCGAGTTAGATAATTTTATTCGTTTCGTTTTGATTTCTTCGTCTATGAACGCCGAATGAAAAGTCATGTTTGTGTGAAATAACGTCAATACATTATATGATAATTATACATTGATATAACACCAAAGATCATCTAAAAGTGTATAAAACTCGATAAGAGATGTATCGATGTCGGTAAATTCTGATATTTAAACCGAAAACGCTTAAACACTTCAAATGACTTCCAAATCTTATGATATCCTACAATAAGCTTATAAATACCTTGAATATCATTTTTTGATAGGTTTGGAGCTGAAGGGATCACTGGTTAGGGGTTCGGGGCGTTAAGTAACTTATTAGCCGAATTGCTCAATAAAGGCTATTATTAGCCTATCTCTGTGAGTTCTAGTATTGATATATGTGTTGCATGCATAATTACATGTTCATTTTAACGGTGACATTGTGCATATCTACTAAGCATCTATGATGCATTACATTGACTGTTATCATATGATCATGGCCTATGGCCGGAAACCTTACTTGATACTCAACTATGCACATTCACCTCTTATTATGATTTGATTCCTCCTTTATTCATATCGTGATTATACTTCATTAACCCATTGTGAGCTATGCTCATTTATCATTGGCCTCACCGGATATCCAGGTTATCATTATTATTATCAAGCGCCTTACTTTGTGTTTGTGCGTATAAATTCCTACACCACATGAGCTCGTGGGTAGGTGGCCGGGCTTCGGGTGCCGGTTGGAGTTGCGCAGCTGGACATTGATCCATAGCTGTTGGCAACGGCGGGTTAGCGGGTCATGTACCGCAACCTATGCAAATTACTGGGCTATGCCCACACCATTTTTATTAAAAGATATTGCACTTGTCATTTTATAATCATTTTCATTACTACTACATGTGTATGCTTGCACGCCTTATCAATCTAGTAACTCACTTAGCAGATTTTATTTGCTAACATCTCTCACATTTCATGTAATACAATGAGTGTCGATAAAGGAAAGGAGGTTTCTAGAGTTTGAGCAAACCGTTACTGGATCCTAACTTTTGGTAATGCAAGTAGTGTATACATTGGGAATTTTGGGTAGTTGTCTACCAACACCTTTGGTTATGTAAACATTCATACCCCCAATGTCTTTTGGGATGATGATGATAATTGTAGAATATATAGAAGTATCCTGTAAATTTAATGTATGTTTCAAATTATAGCTTTCAAGTAAACAGGGATAAGGGCTCCGTGCGAACGGGTCATGCTCGATTTTCCTAAAAATCTAGTTAATTAGCACTAATCATATAAAATACCATTAACTATTATATTATGTTGAGATGGGTGTTTCATTATCCGCATTAATTATTTAAACTACACGTTCCTAACAACAAAACCAACACAAATAAAAACGACCATTTTCGTAGGAAACATGACTACACTTAGCATGTGTAGTAAGCCTTTAAACTGTTAGAATATTTTATAATTGATGGAAATCAAAGTATAGGGGTTGTTTTGTATATCTTCAATAGTTGTGAAAATTATGTATATATATAGTAGGTTTGACTTTCAATATTCTAGATATGACATTTCACTTTTTGTACGTAAAAAGCGGTTACTGACTTTGGAAGATCTTCTCATCATTCTTGTAATCGACATTTTGGAATACAATCATTTGGTTAGTTTTGATTACTGAATTGTTATAGTTCTTAAATTGTTATTGATTGATATGAAACTGTAATTCACAATTGGTATCAGAGCTTTACGGGTGAAAGTTTGAATCTGAGATTGAAATTTTTTACGAAATTCTTCACTGTTCTTGAGCATTTTTTTTTCGAAAAACCCTAAAATCACTAAGGGTTTTTAATCTGTTGATCAAAAACAGTGAAAATTGTATCGAAGGTAAAGGATCAATAGTCGATTCAATTGACTATAAACTTGAATTGATTCACAAAACACAGAAAAATATCTAGGCATTTTTGTCAAATTTTGAAAAACAAAAAGTCGACTACTGTTCTATTGAAAAAGTCCAGTCTAGATCTATTTTTGGACAAAAGTGTTTCACAAAAAGTGTTTGTAATCAAAATCCTCACCTTCGATTTCAATTTGAGTGAAAATGGGCAAATTTTTTGATTTAATTTGAATTTCAGACTTGAAAAATCTAAAAATATTAAGAAACTCGAAATACACATATCTTATGTGTTATTCGAGTTGAATACTTGTGAAATTCGAGTTGACAAATTGAGTCAATCGAGTTGACAGAATGTGTCAATCGAGTTGACACACTATGTCAATCGAGTTGACAAACTGAGTAAATCGAGTTGGATATAAAAGGGATTCGAGTTTGATTCAAGTTGGTGTGATAATCATTCGAGTTTAATGTCAAATTGAATTTGATTCAAATTTATAAATAAATTTGAAGTTCATTCAAGTTTATTAAAGTTTGAATTTAATTCGAGTTCCACAAAAGACAAATTTGACTTTTTCAAAAGAACAATTCAAGTTTCCCAAAGTCTATTTCGAGTTTCATTCTAAACTCATTCGAGTTTCATGTTTAACTCATTCGAGTTTCACACTTTACTCATTCGAGTTTCACATTTAACACATTCGAGTTTAATACTCAACTCATTCGAGTTTCATACTTATCTCATTCGAGTTTCATACTTAACTCATTCGAGTTTCATACTCAACTCATTCGAGTTTCATACTTATCTCAATCGAGTTTCATACTAAACTCATTCGAGTTTCATACTAAACTCATTCGAGTTTCACTTAGCCTAATTCGAGTTTCACCATCTATCATTCGAGGTTTAAAGAAAGCTTATTCGAGTTTCATAGAAGAATAATTCAAGTTTCAAACAAGCATTAATTCAAGATGATTATTGCAACTAACAAGATTACTGTGTTGTAGATTTCAGTTGATCATTTCAGTACTAATCTGTGTTTCAAAGTTTGATCAAACTTCAACTGTTGATCAACATTTTCAATCTCAATCAAAGTTCATCAGATCTTGGACAGTTTCCCATATATTAGTCAATATGTCAAAGGACGCTCTAGCAATGGGATCAGAAACCAAACCCCCAATTCTATACAGGGGTGAATACGTTCAATGGAGGGAGAGGTTTCTTGAATTCATTAGCTTTCATGATCTATCAGAAGAGATGCTGAAATCCTTAACAGAAGGACCAGCCACATTCATGGAAACAATCCCTGGAGTACCAACCGGTAATCCCCCAATTCCACCAAGGACAGTCGAGGTCACCAACCTGACTGAGGCCCAAAAGAAGAGAAAACTAGGGGATAAAACTGCCAGGAAATTACTTCTGATATCCATCCCCAATGATATTTACACATGCCTCACAAACACAAAAACTGCTAAGTCAATATGGAATGAAGTGAAACTGATGAGGGGATCTGACAGAGCTGCCACAAACAGGGCTAGAAACAGCCTAATGACGTTTGAAAATTTCAGAGCCCGTGAAGGAGAACTACTGGAAAACACTTACCTAAGGTTTGTGAGTTTGGTATGTGAAATGAAACGAAACGGAGTGACAAATTCCAACCTGGACGTCAATGTCAAATTCCTAAACGTTCTGAACCCTGAATGAGAGAAATATGCTATGATTATCCAGCAAACAAAGGATATTGAAGAAATGGATTTTCATATGATATTTGAGAACCTCAACAACTACCAAGAAGTTGTGTTGAGGAAATTATCAGGAAAGAAGAAAGCCAAGAAAGAAACTGCTGATCCATTGGCTCTACTGGCAGAGAAAAAGTACAAATATAAAATGAAAAAGGAGAAAAGAGCAGTAGTCAGCAGTACATCTTCCGAATCAGAATCCTCCGATTCATCAGCAGATTCAGAGATCGAAGAAATGTAAAAGCAGATGACACTGTTAACAAAAGCCTTTCAAAAGAAGTTCTACAGAAAGCCAACCAACAATAAGATTGTTAGGCACAAAAAGGCCTCAGTCAAACCTGCTCTTCATCTGAGGGGGAGATTTTATAATCAAACCTGTTGATACATTTGAAGGTTGAATTTAAGGCCTGTTATATGCCTTATTGAAACCTGAAAATGATTTGCAATATCAGTCTAAAGCTGTTCTATACGTTGCATGTGTTGCAACCAAGACAGTTTGTCCAAGCTGATCAGACTGCTGATCAGGCTGGACATAAACTGTCTACGCTGCTCTACACTGTTGAGCAGCTTGGGCATTTTTAAAGTGTTCTGTTCTTTGTGAACAGAACCTGTTCTTTGTGAACAGGCTAAACACTTTATGGAATTTGTTTCCAAGTCATCATGTATTGTTTTTAACTACCAGATCAGTTTACACAGTTGAAGACAAAGTGGAAAGCAGAACCGCTCAGCCTGCCCAAGCTGTTCTGTTACATGAAGACAAACGGATATTTGAAAAAGGGTGACAGACCTTTTTCTTATATCAAAATAGGCCTTTACAAGGAAGAAAGACGCAAAGTTGACATTCCTAAAATGGTTAAAGGCAATGCAACAGTAGAAAGTAAAAAGACAAAAGTTCTGCACAAGAGAAGGCAAGTCTGCTTTTCAGAAAAGTGCAGAAAAGTTATATTGTCTTTTCAAACAAGACTTCTCCTTTTTCATTCTGCCCAATGAAGATGTTTCTCTTAGATCCTCTAAGTGAGTATAAAAGGAAGCTTCTAAGGTCAGAAAGAATGTGAAGAAAGCTAAGTGCTTAAACCAAGAGTGAACGTGCAAGTGTGATATTCATGCATGCAAATCTTCTGTAAACAAGCTTCTGTGTGTCTAAGCTGTTTACCAAAGCTTGTTCCTTAAAGTCTTGTAAAATACAGTGAGTGCATCTTAGTGAGTGTGTTCATTGTAATCTAGTGTGAGTGTGTCTTAGACTAGAAACCATACTGTTGTATTCTGTCATCTCAGCTTGAACAATTCCGCAGTCAAGCTTGTTTGTAATTAACATTTGTTGATAATACATACAAACATTGAGAAAAAGAGTGTGTAGTATTTTAAATACTGTATTCACCCCCCCTCTACAGTTTATTACTATATACTTTGGGAACCTTTCGGGACCTACAACTGGTATCAGAGCAGTTTAGAGTGTGTGTCATTCTAGATCTCTCATAATCCCAAGTTTCCATGGACAACAGTGCTGCAAACTCTTCTTACTATGACAATGGCTCTATGGGCAAGCCTCCAAAATTTAATCATCAAAACTTCTCTGGTTGGAAGTGCAGAATGATGCTCTATTTAGAGAATCTGGATGTACAACTGCCAGAGATAGTGATGGAGGGTCCCTATGTGCCAACCTCTGTTACTACAATAACTCCAGCGGTTGAAGGAGCTGCTCCTGAAATCAGGACCTTTGAGAAAGCAAAAGCTCAATGGTCTGATGAAGACAAGAGAATGGTAGCTCTGGATGCAAAGGCCAGAAACAACCTGGTCATTTCTCTTCCTGATGATGTGTTCAAGCAGGTTGAGAAGATGAAGACTGCAAAGGAGATGTGGGATACTCTGTGTACCGTCTATGATGGACCCACAATCACACTGGACAACAGGATTAACAATCTTGTTAGACAGTATGAACTCTTCTTTGCCAAACCAAAGGAGTCTCTCACAGAAACCTACACCAGGTTCACTGCTCTGGTGAATGATCTCAAAGCTGTTGGGATCACCAAGGACAGTCTTACTTTGGTGAACAAGTTTCTGGACATTTTACCTGAGGAGTGGAACTATTTCTCAACCATCCTAAGAAACTCAGGTACTATCAGAAGTATGGATCTGGTCAATCTGTATGGATCCTTACTGAATGATGAACAATCAAGGCAGCAAAAGAGGAATGCCTTGGAAATGTCCAGAAGAGGTACTGCCTTTGTGGCTAATGTGAGACAGTCTGTTAATCAGGTGAGTGATGTGTTCACTCAACCTGATCAACAGGATGATGATAAGGAGGAGGTGTCTGAAGAAGAAGAGGCTGCAGATCTTACTGAACAAGATGATGAGCAAATGATAGCTATGCTTGTCAAAAAGTTCAGCAAGAGAAGATTTGGAAGAAGTATGCTACAAGGAGGTGCAAGTGCTGGCAAAAAGAAAGCATTTGACAAATCCAAGGCTGAGTGCTTCAAGTGTGGCAAAACTGGCCATATAGCTGCTGACTGTGTGTCAAAAGCTGTTGGTCAGTCATCCAAACCTATCAAGACTAACAGGGATGATGGCTATAGGGTTAAGTACCTTATGGCCATGGCTAAGCTGAGGAAATTGGAAAACTCTGTGTCTTCCAATCGCCAAAAGGGACTCATGGCTGAGACATGTGACTGGGAGGAATCTGATTCATCATCTGATGAAGAAGATAATCAGTGTCTGATGGCCAACTCTGATGTCCCATCAACAAGCAGTTTCAAACAGGACATGGCTGAAGCTGAAGCCTTCAGCAGCTTGGAGAACTGGAATCCTACAATGATGTATAAGGTACAAAATTTTATGGCTTACAGTTCTGAAGAAAAAGTTAAAATGTTTGAATACATGCTTGTTGATCTGAAAGCTGCTGTTGAGAAGCATGATGCTTTAGTATCTGAAATCTCTAAGCTTAAAGCTGATCTTAAAACTAAAACCAGTAAACTGGACAGTTTCTATAAGTTGGAAACTGAGCTTGATGAATTAAAACACATCAACTCCATTTTACTGGAAGAAAAGAGAGAAACAGATATAAAGCATGCTAAGCTTCAAAAGATAGTTGACTCTTGGTGCCAATCTGCACAAAAAGTCAGCCATTGTATCAGTCAACAGATCCCTGCTCAAATCCAAGCCTATCTTGGAGGGGATCTTGACACAGCAGCTTCCATCGTTGAAATAAGTAATTTGAAAGAAGACTTGTCCACTCTTGGTGAACTTCCAAATACATTCATCCAAAATGTGAATGGTAAACTTATTTCAACAAACAGGTTTGTCAGGCCTCAAAATACTGACAGCTTGTGTGAACTCAGCTAAAAAGCTGATGTTGGAGTCTGTTCTCCAAAACAGCCTGCTAAGTGCTCTGCTAGCTCACACAAGCAGAAGAAAGGAAAACATGCTCAAACTGAAGCTGTGGATGCTAAGCCTGTTGACAAAACAAGTTCAGAGCCCAAAGCTGTTGGTAAAAAGCATGTTAATCCTTTTGATGCTAAACATTTTGAAAATAAGTTTTCAAAAAGTAAGCAGCCTGTTTTCAACAAGGGTAAGTCTCAGGTTGAAAACAAAACTGCTGTGATTTCAAATAAGTTTTCAAATCATGGTGGTAAGTTGGTTTTAAATGAAAATAAGTTTTTCAAAACCAAACACAGTGAGTATGCTGATAGGCAGCATAAATCACAACTCAGTAGGGGCAAAGGCAAAGCCATTGCTCAAACTGAGACAACTGGGAATAAGTTTCCCAAACCTGTGGAAGCTCAAAAGCCAATCAAGCTTCCTGTCTTTGACATCTGTCCTCCCAAAAAGAGGAAAGAAGAGACAGTCAAAGCTGTGGCCTTTGAACTTACCACACAAGCTGTTGATTTTACAAAAACTGCTAAACCTGAAAGAATCAACAAAAACAGCTCAGAATGTGTTTCTGAAGGTCCTTCTTCCAAAAGTACTAAAAAGAGAAAATGCTACAAGTGTGGGAAGAAGACACATCTGGCCAAGGATTGTCCTGAACCTGAGGACTTGAGGCCTGTTGGCTCTGCTGTTTCCCTCACAGCTGTTACAAGCAGTGGTGGAAATGACATAGTCACTGAGGATGGTATTCAAACTGATACCATTCAAATAGGGAATATTAGTGTGGACATTCAAAATCCATCAACAAGTGTTGATGAAGTAGGAGAACTCATCTGTGTGATGAGTTCCCCTAAAAATAACTAATAATTCTCTTCTCACTCTGCAGGAAAAACAACCTTCCCAGGTTTGGTACTTGGACAGTGGCTGCTCAGGGCACATGACAGGTTGTAAAGAACTGCTGAGTGATCTCAGGCCTGAAAAAGGGCCAAAAGTCACCTTTGGTGACAATGTGCAGGGATCCACTGAGGGATATGGAACTCTTAAAGCTGGTGCTGCATTGTTCAAAAGGGTAGCCTATGTGGTTGGGCTAAAACATAACCTTGTTAGCATAAGCCAACTGTGTGATGCTGGCTACAAGGTTAACTTTGATGAGCACCTGGGTTACATATTGGATTCCCAAGGCAAAGTTGTGCTGTGTGCTCAACGAAAGAAAGGTGTATATGTTGTGGATATGCATTCTGCTGATCCCACAACTGAAACCTGTTTTCTCACAAGAACCAAGGCTGATCTAAACTGGTTATGGCATAGAAGACTGTCACACCTGAACTTCAAGAACATCAATAAACTCTGTAAGAAAGAGTTGGTGACAGGTTTGCCTTCTATTACTTTTGCCAAAGATAGATTATGCACAGCTTGTGAGAAAGGCAAGCAGAGAAAAACATCTTTTAAATCAAAACACAATTTCTCTATTGATACTCCACTCTTCTTAATCCATATGGACTTGTTTGGACCTATTAATGTCCCAAGTCTAGGAGGAAGAAGATACACTCTTTTAATGGTTGATGAGTTCTCCAGGTACACATGGGTGATCTTTTTGAAGAGCAAAGGAGAGGCTGCGAGAGAAATTATTGGATTTGTTAAAAAGATGGAAATGCTGAACTCTGCCCAAGTAAAGCAGCTTAGAAGTGATCATGGTACTGAATTCAGAAACAGTACTCTTGAAGACGTCTGTGAAGAGAAAGGTATCAGTCAAAACTTTTCAGCAGTAAGAACTCCTCAACAAAATGGAGTTGCTGAAAGGAGAAACCGAACTCTCATTGAAGCTGCCAGAACCATGCTGTGTGCATCAGGTTTGCCTTCATCATTTTGGGCTGAAGCTGTCAACACTGCCTGCTTCACTCAAAACAGATCCTTAGGGGTGAAAAGGTTCAACAAGACCCCCTATGAGCTGCTCAAAGGGAGAAAGCCAAATGTCAGCTATTTCCATGTGTTTGGATGTCCCTGTTTCATTCTGAATCAAAGGGACCAGCTGTCAAAATTTGAACCTAAAGCTGATGAAGGAGTGTTTGTTGGTTACTCTTCTATCTCCAAAGCCTACAGAGTATACAACAACAAAAGAAAGGTGATAGATGAATCTATCAATGTCACCTTTGAAGAGTCCAAGAATGCCTCCACCAAAGCTGTTCCTGAATCGGTTTCAGGAGACCTCAACTTTGATGATCTGATGCATTCAATCAATGAAGAGGACTCAAAAGCTTCCACTACACCCAGTGTGGAACCTGCTAATCATAATGGACATGATGATGAGTATGTCAATACACCCTGTGTGAATAAATGTACTGACTTAATTACAACTGCATGTCCAGAACCTATCAATGCTGATTTCCCCAGTTCCCTCTGCTGATAGGTTCAACAGTGGTCAGACCATGTTCAACAAGTGAACACAGGCTCAACGACACAGTGTGTCTGAAAATCTGAGAGCTGTTCAACAGGAAACTGCTGAGATGTTAACAACCACCCCCTGGTAAGTCAGCATTGAAAAATGATCCTAAGTGGATCAGGTGTCACCCCAAATGATCCAATAATTGGTGACATCATAAAGGGATACAACTCGTGGGAACAGCGTAGGGAATTGTGTATGTTCTCTAGTTTTGTTTACTGATGGAGCCAAGAAGGTGGGATAAGCAATAAAAGATGCAAATTGGATCACTGCCATGCAAGAAGAACTCAATCAGTTTGAGAGAAACAAAGTATGGAAGCTGGTCCCTGCCCCTAAAGGAAAAACAATAATTGGCACAAAATGGGTTTTCAGGAACAAAATGGATGAGCAAGGTCATGTCATTAGAAATAAGGCAAGACTGGTTGCTCAGGGCTACAGACAGGAGGAAGGCATTGACTATGATGAGACATTTGCTCCTGTGGCCAGGCTAGAAGCAATTCGTTTGTATCTAGCCTACGCTGCTCATAAGAGCATAAAGGTATTTCAAATGGATGTGAAGAGTGCATTTTTGAATGGGAAGCTGCAAGAAGAAGTATATGTCAAGCAGCCTCCAGGTTTTGAAAATGAACAACACCCAGGGTTTGTCTATAAGTTAGACAAAGCTCTCTATGGTCTCAAACAAGCCCCTAGAGCCTGGTATGACACTCTTACTGAATTCCTTATGAGCAATGGGTACGCCCAGAGGTAAGTGGATACCACCTTGTTACATAAAGAAGGTGAATCCTGACTATTATGCGGTTCAAATTTAATGTGGATGACATAATTATTTGGTTCTACTAATGAGGCAACGATGCAAGAATTTTTCATTACTACATGAAATCCAAGTAATGAAATGAGTATGATGGAGAACTAACTTTCTTTTTAGGATACAGGTTAAACAACCGCAACTGAAGTTTTTATAAATCAAAGAAAGTACACTTAGATCTGGTGAAAAAGTTTAAATTTATCAAAGGTCTCCTATTAAAACCCAAATGGCAACCAATGTAAAATTGGATGCTGATGCCAGTGGCAAAGCCGTTTCAGTAACAGCTTACAGAGGCATGATTGGGAGCTTGCTATACTTGACTGCTAGCAGACCTGATATTATGTTTGCCACCTGTTTATGTGCTAGGTTCCAAGCTAATCCAAAGGAATCACATCTTGCAGCTGTTAAAAGAATTTTCAGATACCTGAAGGGTACTCCAGGTTTGGGTCTTTGGTATCCCAAAGACTCAAGCCTTGAACTAACAGGTTATTCAGATTCTGATTTTGCAGGCTGCAGGTTAGACAGAAAAAGCACAACAGGTGGATGTCAACTCCTTGGTGGAAAGTTGATTAGTTGGAGTAGCAAGAAGCAGAACCAGTGTCCCACGTTCTACTGCTGAAGCGGAATATAATTGCTTAGCTGGAAGCTGCTGTGGGCAGATTCTGTGGATCAGCATCAGCTTGAAGACTATGGGCTTGTGTATAGGAAACCCTATTCGGTGTGATAAAACAAGTGCCATACCCATCTCCAACAATCCGTGTTCACTCAAGAACAAAGCATATTGAAGTCAGACAGCACTTCATCAGGGATCAACATCAAAAAGGTAATGGGAGGGAAGTTTTTTATTTCCACACAGAACAGCTTGGCAGACATTGTCACCAACCTCTGGATGAAACAAGGTTTAAATTACCTTGTCAGCAAGCTGGGCATGTTAAACAAGAGTGACTAAGTGTCTCTCAACGGGTCTAATAAGTCGTATGTCTTCACACTGCTCAAGTTTCTCTGAACAGCTTAGACAGAACAGGTATACATGTTCTGTACTTAGTCATTTGTCGGAAAAACTTGAACAGCTGGAACATACAACATGCTGAACAAAAACAGTTTAACCTGGTGTATTCGTCCAGCCTGCTCTGATGGTTCAGTCTTCAACCTGTTCACCTCTTCACACTGTAACCTGTTCATCTATTGAACTCAACCTGTTCTCACAAAGGAGAGCAGGCTGAAGGAACAGTTTGAAGGAAGAACAGCTTGAAGACTGAAAACCTTGTTGACCCTGATCATCACAGGTTTGACCATCAGCGTAGACCAACAGTTTAATTACCTTTCTTCATAATTAAGTTTCTTAAATTATGTTTTATTTAACTTAATTACTGCGGATAATGTATGTTACGTGTGTTAGTGATCAAAGAGGTCAAGTGGTCTGACAATGTTTCTGACATGGACAACCGTTCCGTTTTCCGTTACACAAACATTTCAAATCAAACCGCCCAAATCGTTGCTCTCTCATACAACGACCATTAAAATCCTATACATATCCACCATACTGTTTCATCTCGTCTTCCTCATCATTCCCAGAAATTCTCCAAGAACCCAACATCGACTAAGTGTCCTGTTGCTTCCTCAAACCTCAAATTTCTCAAATGGCTCACAGACCCAATCCCTTCGGGCCAGTTTTTCGTTGGTGAGGATGTTGTTAAACATCCTCTGTCACCACGATGCGGACCCTGAAACCACCAACTACATAGCAAACCTCACAATCCCCAAAAACGATGTGGGGAAGGGTTCGATCATAATGGTGGAATTCCTGCAAGTTCATCCGTTGAACTATGCCCCTACTGCATCTCCTAGGTGTCCTGTACCAGGAGATGGTATACAGTTCTGGTACAACCTGCTCGTACAATCCAACACTAAAGGTTATCCAGAGGTACTAATTCTCAATGGGAATCAACCAATTGAGATTACAGTCGATCTTTTGAGGGAAGTTCTTCATCTTCCAGTGGCTGAGAACTATGTCTCCCCAGCCTGAAAATGAGCAATGGCAATCCTGCTACGCTTCTGTGGTGTGGGCAGAAACCCAAGGTTGGAGCTACTCTGTACAGGAAGGAGTTATCACTACATATAATTTCCGCTATTTGCCTCTGTGGCAATGGGCATTCAGCAGCAAGTTTGGTTCCTTTGACCACTTAGTAGAGATGAATGCCTATAGTCCTTCAGCTGGTGGATGGGACTAACACTTGACATGGCCACATGGATCTTCTTGAACATGAGAAACCTGGTACAACAAGGGACAAACCAAAGGCTGGCAGATATCCCAGTTCCTGAGTCGCATCTTCTGCCATGTCTTGGTGAGCATCTATATCACTCCTCACCATACTTAAAACTGCTGGCATTCGCCTGGGATAGGGGAATAGGGTGTGTTTCAACTCCTGTAGCGGGAAATGAGCCTCCTCTCTCAACACCAATGAGGAGGCTTTGGGTTTAGGGGAAGGACCCTCTGCTGGAGGGTGGATCCAGTCACTGCTGCTCCCGGTGGAAAATCCAAGCCAGGTCTAAGTTGTAAAAGGACCGTGGCAGCTGAGCGGGGCCTGCTAAAAAGAGGCTCAAAACAGCGCAAGCTGAGTCTGGCTCCATTAGCCTCTGTGGCTGAGGAAGAGCCTTCTCACCTGGCTCATTTGGTTGAGGCCTGAAGCCTTTGTGGCTGTGCCTCCTGTGGCACAAGAGACTATGGAACAGTTCCAGCCCCACTGTTCCTGACCCAGTCTCCACATCCATCCAAACAGATCCCCTCTCCATCTCCACAATCACGCCACGTCGATCATTCTTTATCAAAGAAAAATCCGTAGTGGCCAAAAATACAGCCCAGAAACCAGTCGCCGCTGTTCCCCATCGCAACAGGGTTCAGTTGGGAAAGAAGCAACCCAATGCTGACTCGCCGATTTTTGGGGAAAGGCTCAGCGCATGGGAGGCCGCTTCACTCCAGCCTGAGTCACCCTTGAGTCAGCCTAGCCCCTGGTTCGAGCCCCCAGGAACCAGTTGGTACAAATGGAGATAACCGCATCAACTATCCCAGCCTCCCAACAGGCGGAGAATATTGAAAGATCAGGAGCCCTCTCCACTCACACGAAGCCACACGGTCCCCCACGCATATCTTCCCGTACACCCTGAGTCTGCAACGAGGTGCCCACGCGGCTGATGAGACAAATCAGCAGCTCAGCCTCAACTTCTGTTCCCCAGGATTCGCTGTTCAAACACCAAACAGCTCGCGGATGGGCACAAACAACACATCTGATGAACTCAAGGGATCATACAATACCTTGCGTGAGGCTGATCCCTCCAATGCAAAGTCCGCATCAGCAGGTTTCACCACTGCTGATGGTGTAAATGCATATCCAGCCTCCCCATGAATGGAGTGCATGCCCTTTAGACCAAGGCACTGCAGAGGGAACCACCACTGGTCTTCATGAGGGTGCTGCAACACAAGCAGCATCTGAGAGGCCCCAAACATCATCTCCCTTCTCCTAATGGATGCAAGCTACAGCCGCTGCTAAGTGACCCCTTGATCTCTAAACTCGCCACCGTACTTTTTGGTGCCAGGCTATGGAAACGATTGTCCAAAGTTTCCCTCTTCCTTCTC
>JAANYP010002636.1:96531-214031 GCA_020465985.1 Centrapalus pauciflorus
TTGTTAAGCCCTGCTTCTCGTTTGTAGGCAACTCAGCAGAATCATTCTCTGCTGGAGATCTATCTTCTGTCGTTGTAGGCTCAGAAGTTGATGGAAAGCTTGTTTGTGGAAAACCTTGACCGTCGTCATTCAGATTTAATGACGATAAGTCATGTTCGATTGTACCTGCATTTCCATCCAAAGGAATGTTAAATGATTCAAACAATTTGTCATAATCAAAAATCCATTCCGGACCAGTTTGGGGTTCATGTGTATAACTTGTTACATCAATGTTATACACAATCTCTGCCGTACCATTTGATTTGTTAAAACCCTTTTATGTGGTGAGTTAGGCACATAACCTAGGAAATAACCTTCGTCAGCCTTTTCACCAAACTTAGGATGATGTTTTGTTTTCATTAACGTACACGGTACCCCAAACGGTTCGAAGCCAGTTAAATTTGGTGGTCTTTTTTTCAGAAATTCATAACAGGTTTTGTTCAGTGATTTGACAGTAAGGCCCCGATTTAAAACATGACAAACGGTATTCACTGCCTCCCCCCAAAACATGGTAGGAAGCTTTGAATCCGAGAGCATAGTCCTTGCTGCCTCAATCAAAGTCCTGTTTTTCCGTTCTGCCACCCCATTTTGTTGTGGCTCATATGGTGCACTAAATTGATGCACTATGCCTTTTGATAGGCAATATACACCAACTACTGTGTTTTTGAATTCTGTCCCATTATCACTTTTGATACGTTTTACCCTCGTCCCATAGGAGTTTTCGACTTGGTCTAAGAACCCAATCAACTTTGCAGCTGTCTCGTCCTTCGTACCTAAAAAGAAAACCCATGAAAATCATGAGTAATCATCAGTGATAACTAAACAGTACCAACTACCACCTATACTCCTTTTGTTGATTGGTCCGAACAGGTCCATATGCACCAAACCATGTTTAGTGATATATCATCTTGTGTTGTTTTCCTTTCTTGCACGGTACACACTTGTCTTCAAACTGAAAACTCTTCATTGGGACACCTTGCACCAGACCATGTTTAGTGATATAGTTCATTTTTCTCAGGTGTAAGTGTGCTATGCGTCAGTGCCATAAAACTGATTCGGTCTCTGAAGCTTTAGATAGAAGACATATTGGTCCCATCGAAGAATCCGGTTTATTCATGTCCAGCATGTACAAATCATTCTTCCTTGGGGCCCTCATCAGTATCCACTCTTCAGTTACTTTAAAACCCGGTTTTAGCACTAACGCCTCAGTATCAGTGAAAATCACTGAGTTCTTCTTATCACAGATTTGAGATACACTAATGAGATTGTGATCAAGTTTATCAACGTGGTAAACTTGATCAAGTTTGATAGTCCCATTAGTGACCACTCCAGTACCGGTGATATTTCCTCCTTTGTTTCCAGCGAATGATACGAATCCGCTGTTCCCTCCCTCGAAGTTTATGAGTAGACTTCTTTCCCCAGTCATGTGGTGCACTATTTATACACTATTTTAGGGCTAACAGACTTCAGACGCTACATTCTCTTCCTCATCATCATTGTCTTCGGAGTTAGAATTTGTGGACTGATTCTCGTTTGTAGGCAACTCATAATCATTCTCTGCTGGAGATCTATCTTCTGTCGTTGTAGGCTCAGAAGTTGATGGAAAGCTTGTCTGTGGAAAACCTTGACCGTCGTCATTCAGATTTAATGACGATAAGTCATGTTCGATTGTACCTGCATTTCCATCCAAAGGAATGTTAAATGATTTAAACAGTTTGTCATAATCAAAAATCCATTCCGGGCCAGTTTGGGGTTCATGTGTATAACTTGTTACATCAATGTTATACACAATCTCTACTGTACCATTTGATTTGTTAAAAACCCTTTTATTTGGTGAGTTAGGCACATAACCTAGGAAATAACCTTCGTCAGCCTTTTCACCAAATTTAGGATGATGTTTTGTTTTCATTAACGTACACGGTACCCCAAAAGGTTCGAAGCCAGTTAAATTTGGTGGTCTTTTTTTCAGAACTTCATAACAGGTTTTGTTCAGTGATTTGACAGTAAGGACCCGATTTAAAACATGATAAGCCGTATTCACTGCCTCCCCCCAAAACATGGTAGGAAGCTTTGAATCCGATAGCATAGTCCTTGCTGCCTCAATCAAAGTCCTGTTTTTCCGTTCTGCCACCCCATTATGTTGTGGCTCATATGGTGCACTAAATTGATGCATTATGCCTTTTGATAGGCAATATACACAATCTCTACCGTACCATTTGATTTGTTAAAAACCCTTTTATTTGGTGAGTTATGCACATAACCTAGGAAATAACCTTCGTCAGCCTTTTCACCAAACTTAGGATGATGTTTTGTTTTCATTAACGTACACGGTACCCCAAACGGTTCGAAGCCAGTTAAATTTGGTGGTATTTTTTTCAGAACTTCATAACAGGTTTTGTTCAGTGATTTGACAGTAAGGACCCGATTTAAAACATGACAAGCGGTATTCACTGTCTCCCCCCAAAACATAGTAGGAAGCTTTGAATCCGAGAGCATAGTCCTTGCTGCCTCAATCAAAGTCCTGTTTTTCCGTTCTGCCACCCCATTTTGTTGTGGCTCATATAGTGCACTAAATTGATGCACTATGCCTTTTGATAGGCAATATACACCAACTACTGTGTTTTTGAATTTTGTCCCATTATCACTTTTGATACGTTTTACCCTCGTCCCATAGGAGTTTTCGACTTGGTGTAAGAACCCAATCAACTTTGCAGCTGTCTCGTCCTTCGTACCTAAAAAGAAAACCCATGAAAATCATGAGTAATCATCAGTGATAACTAAACAGTACCAACTACCACCTATACTCCTTTTGTTGATTGGTCCGAACAGGTCCATATGCACCAGACCATGTTTAGTGATATATCATCTTGTGTTGTTTTCCTTTCTTGCACGGTACACACTTGTTTTCAAACTGAAAACTCTTCATTGGGACACCTTGCACCAGACCATGTTTAGTGATATAGTTCATTTTTCTCAGGTGTAAGTGTGCCATGCTGTGACACCCTTGTCACAACAACCACCGTTTACAAAACACCCAAGATTTAAACATCAAACACAATTACATAATGATCTGATAACCTAGTTTAAGTGCGGAAGCATTAAAATACATAATTAAAGTAGTGCAACTGTGTCAAACACCCTACGGTGCTACAAGGTACCAAATCTAAGACTACACACCCAATTAAATTATTACAACATCCAGAATATATTACAACATTGTCTCAAAACATAATTACCGATTAAGTAGTATCAAATCTTCCAAATCTTCACAAAGACCTTACTAGAAGGTCCAGCGGTAGACTTCCCTTTTCCTGTAAAAATAAAGCAACTGAGGTATAAGCAAAGGCTTAGTGAATACACAGATTACGCATTTTATAAGTCTTTATGAAGCCCAAGGGTAAAACCGATGACAAGCATCGTATACCCTCTTCGTAAACCAAGTACGGACCAGAGCCACAGCCCCTTCGAGCCCAAAGCTCAACATAAAAACATACCATCTGAGACAAACGTACGATCGGGGATGACATACTGCCTACCAGAACCTCGGAGGGATAAGCTCCGGGTCATATAGCGCAGTAACATCGGAGTATTTGATGCGACCCACCGGTCCATCACTAAATGCACAACAATCGAAAGGACATGCAACAAGTATGAATGTGCATCTAAATCTACGCAAGTTAGTAGAATTCCAAACAATAAATGAAGCAACAGGTCTCAGCAGGCAAAGCTAACATAAAACAAATATAAACATGCAAAATCTATTGTACTCACAGTGGGTGCGTAATTAAACTTTTAACCAATATTTATTTCTCTTCAGGATTTCAACCGGATCCTCAATGTACCCCACTGTGGGTTAAATAACACCACAAGGGACCTGTTAAATCATTTACAACAATATTTCAAGTCAAAAACCGTTTAAATCCATAGAACCAAGTTTTATAAGTTTTGTAATATTTTCCCCCATTTCGGGTCTATGTCTAAATTCAAACCACAACTAAGTTTGAACCCATCTGAAGTTCATACCTTGTCCTTTGAATAACTCTTGTTATTTTCTGTGTTGTTTATGTGTTTTATTCAAAATATTCGTGTTTAGAGAGTGGGTTTTCAATTTTAGGCATTAAACTCGAATTTAAGGGGTTAAATTCGAACCCACCTTCGAATTTGAGGACAAACTCGAACCCCATAGGTTAAATTCGAACCCTTGTTCGAATTTGATGGTTAAACTCGAAATCCACATGTTAAACTCGAATATATACTCGAATCTAGTACGAAAAATCGAGTTTGTTCTTGCATTTCGACTGTGTTCTTGGTATTTTCAAGTTTGTTCATCTTTACAACTTAAAAACCTGCCTTTCTAAGCCTAAAATCACCGATATATCATGTATGATGCCTAGGTTCCATTCTATTACACATATACTATCATATTCTTGCAAGATATCAAGCAAAACTAGCTCTAAATCACATAAAAATAGCAGATTCGAATTTATGTTCTTCAAAACCGAAATACATAAACTTAAAAGGGTCGATTCTTACCTCAATCCGTACGAAATCAAGAATCCAACTGCAGATTGTTGTAGTACTCCTCAAGATCTTTCCGATGACGTATAAATCTCGATAATCGGCAGTCGGTTTGTGAGATAATCTAGAGAGAAGTAGAGAGAGTTTTTTGGAGAGAGAAAGTAGAGAGAGAGAGTGCAATGAAAAATGAATGGCTTTTTAGCCTTTTTATTCAACTTTCATCATTTTGGCACTTTTCACCCTTTAACTTAACCGGTTCCATAAAATACTGATTTATTCTTAAATTTATCATTACTAGCTTTTATAATTCATAATATTCCTTAATAATAATTCAGAGTTCAAATTTTCTTAAATTTCGTAACTTCATAAAATAGCAACAAACTTTTAAATATCCTCAAATACATAATAATTGCCCAAAATTCAACTTAATTATAAATTATCCGCCTAATTAATTTCAAATTACAGTAATTGAATTCGAGGATGTTACAACATGGGCTCCACCACGCTCTAACTTTGTCCCCGAAGTTATTTGACTTCAAACAGCTGCGGATACTTCCTTAACATATCAGCTTTTGTCTCCCATGTATGATTGGCTCCCTTATGATGCTTCCAACGTACAGGCACCATTTCGATTTCTTTGCTTCTCAACTTCTTTATCTTAGTATCTAACACACACTCCGGCTCTTCAACATACCGGAGCCTTTCATCAACTTGCAGCTCGGTGTGGTCTGCCCAATCCTCATTTCCTGTATTAAACGATTTCCTGAGATTCCCAACGTGAAACACCGGATGTATGCCCGACATCTCTTCAGGCAACTCCAAACGGTATGACTGATTTCCTACTTTTGTGGTTATCTTAAATGGTCCGACAAATCTCGGAGCCAACTTTACTCTTTTCACAAATCGTGTAACACCTCTCATAGGTGACACTTTCAGATAAACCCAATCATTCACCTCAAAATTGATTGGTTTGTGCCTCCTATCATAGTAACTTTTCTGACGATCCTGGGCCGCTTTCATGTTCTGCCTAATCAACTGTATCTTCTCGTTTGTTTTTTGAAGCAAAGCTGGCCCAGCAATCGGTGTTTCACCAGTTTCTCTCCAACATGTAGGAGTCCTACATCTCCTTCCATACAAAGCCTCAAGTGGTGCTTTCTTGATCGTCGCGTGATAGCTATTATTGTACGAAAACTCTATCAGTGGCAAATGATCATCCCAGTTGCCACCGAGATCTAACACACACGATCTCATCATGTCTTCCAAAGTAAGGTTTGTTCGTTCACTTTGGCCATCGGTTTGCGGACGATAGGCCGTACTCATTGCGATCCTCGTTCCCAACCCCTCTTGTAATGCTGACCAAAAATTCGAAGTAAATCGACTATCTCGATCTGATACTAAGGACTTAGGCACTCCGTGCCTAGAAACGATCTCGTCCATATAAATCTGAGCTAACTTCTCCAGCGCATAATTTTCTCTAATCGGTATAAAGTGAGCCGACTTAGTCAATCTATCCACAATCACCCATACTGCATCGTGTTGACGCCTAGTTTTCGGCAGCTTTGTAACAAAATCCATCGTTATGTGCTCCCACTTCCATTCCGAAATGGGAAGCGGTTGCAGACTACCATAAGGTTGCTGATGTTCGGCTTTCACAAGCCGGCAAGTCCTGCATCTTTCCACGTACTGGCCTATGTGCTTTTTCAATCCTGGCCACCAAAAGTCTGTTTTTAACTCATTGTACATCTTTGTGCTTTCGGGATGTACAGAAAACTTGGATTGATGTGCTTCTTCGATGATTACCTCCCTCATACCCCCATACTTCGGCACCCATATCCTTCCGTATATCCCTTTCAGTCCCGACTCACTTGTTTCCATATTCTTAATTTGTACTCTAATATCCTCAGCACCGACATTTTCATCTTTCAAGGCTTCCTCCTGAGCGGTCTTAACATCATCAATTATTGTGGAAGTTAACATCGTGGACGTCATCATATAGCAGCAATCCTTAACATAAGCTTTGCGACTCAAAGCATCGGCTACTACGTTAGCCTTTCCCGGGTGATAAAGGATTTCACAATCGTAATCCTTTATTAACTCCATAGATCGTCTCTGCCTCATATTGAGCTCCTTCTAACTAAAGAAGTACTTTAAACTTTTATGGTCCGTGTAAAGTTGACACTTAGTACCGTACAGATAGTGTCTCCATAACTTCAGAGAAAAAGTGACAGCTGTCAACTCAAGATCATGTGTTGAATAATTTTTCTCATGCTGCTTCAACTGTCTTGAAGCATACGCTATGACCTTTTCACGCTGCATCAGTACAGCGCCTAACCCCAGTCTCGAGGCATCCGTATACACCACGAAATCATCATTGCCTTCAGGTAAGGCAAGTATCGGCGCCTCACTTAACGCCTTCTTCGGAACCTCAAAGGCCTCCTGCTGCACAGTTTCCCATACAAACGGTGCATTCTTCTTTGTTAATGCAGTCAGAGGAACTGCAATCTTAGAAAAATCCTTTATGAATCTCCGATAGTATCCTGCCAACCCCAGAAAACTTCTAACTTCAGTAGCTGAACGAGGCGGCTCCCAGTTCTTTATTGCTTCAACTTTGGCTGGATCTACCGAAATCCCAGCCCCCGAAATCACATGCCCTAGAAACTATATCTATTGCAGCCAAAACTCACACTTCGAAAATTTGGCGTACAACTTCTCTTTCCTCAACAACTCTAATAGTTCCCTTAGATGTTCAACATGCTCAGCCTCAGACTTAGAGTACACCAGTATATCATCAATAAACACTATCACCGATTTGTCTAACATAGGTCTGCAAACTCGGTTCATTAGATCCATAAAGATAGCCGGGGCATTGGTTAACCCGAAAGGCATAACCAATAACTCATAATGCCCATAACGCGTCCTAAATGCTGTCTTTGGTACGTCTTCTTCTCTTACTTTCAACTGATGGTATCCCGACCTCAAATCTATTTTGGAGAACACGCTAGCCCCATGTAATTGATCAAACAAGTCGTCTATCAGTGGCAGCGGATACTTGTTCTTAATTGTTAACTTATTCAGCTCCTGGTAGTCAATGCACATCCTCATTGTGCCATCTTTCTTCTGAACAAACAATACCGGAGCTCCCCACGGCGATGAACTCGGTCGAATGAAGCCCTTGTCCAACAACTCTTGAAGCTGTGTCATCATTTCTTTCATCTCGGTTGGGGCAAGACGATAAGGAGAACGAGCTACCGGTGCAGCTCTAGGGATCAAGACAATTTTAAATTCCACTTGTCTCTCAGGCGGCACGCCAGACAAGTCTTCCGGAAACACATCCGGGAATTGTGAAACAACAGGCACATCGGCCAAAGTCCTCTTCTCAGCCTTAGCATCAATCGCATAATCTAAGTAAGCGTCACACCCCTTTGCAACAAGCTTTCGGGCTTTTGCAATAGTCAGCAAACACAGATCCCCGCTTCTCCTATCCCCATATATACATATCTCACGCCCCTCCGGAGTAGTTATCTTTATCATTCGATTCTTACACACTATATGGGCTTCATTCTCGATCAACCAGTCCATCCCGACTATCACGTCAAACTCTCTGAACTCAATAGGGATCAGGTCCAAATTGAAGACTACATCTTCAGTTACTAATGTGCAATTACGGTATACGTGATCTAGCTTGACTAGAGTGTTGCTAGCAGTTTCTATGTCAAGTACAGCAGATAATCTAGACAGTGGCATGGCAAGTCTTTGTGCAAATACAGTGGAAACAAATGAACGATTTGCACCAAAATCAAATAAAACTCTTGCAGGCAAAGAGTTAACTATGAACGTACCCGTGACCACCTCCGGATTTTCCCTAGCTTCCTCTGCCGTAATTTGAAAAGCACGAGCCGATGCCCTTTGTGATTGACCCCTGCGGTTAACTGAACCACCACTAGAACCTCCAGAAGATCGTGTTGATGATGGAGCAGCAGCTGCTGGAGCATTCTTCCTACAGTTCCTACTATAGTGTCCCCACACCCCACACTTATAGCAAGCATATCCCTTCCTTGGGCAATCGTTCTGAAAATGACCCAATTCCCCACAGCAAAAGCAAGTGCGTCCATTAGTGCACTTGCCAAAGTGCTCCAGATGACACTTATTGCAATATTGCGGCTCGGTGTTGATAGAATAAGCACGAGCACGACCACGATCAGATGAACCAGACTGTCGGCGATAAGACTGCTGAGGTGAGTACTGTGAAGACCGGGAAGATCCCGAGTATCCTCCCTCACGTTGGCGCTTCGGCGGTGGCGGCTGTGTTGGGTTGGTGCAAGCAGCAGCAAACCCAATAGAATAACCCGACATGATCAAAATTTGTTCTACATTTCTGGCAGCCTCAAGTAAACCAGCAAATGTAGGGTACCGAACGTTGCTCATGACCATCCTAATCTCAATATCCAGACCAACCTCGAACCTGGTCACCTTCCTTTCCTCAGTATCGACTTGATGAGGCGCAAACAGACTCAGCCTCGTGAACTCCACAGCATACTGGGACACAGTCTTAGTCCCCTGCATCAAAGCCATAAACTTTGCCTCCAGTCTTCGGCGTTCATCAACCAGACAATACTGCTGAGTAAATAACTCCGTAAACTCTGCCCAAGTCATCACAGAAACCTTCTCCAAGGTTAAGGCGTTAACCATGGAATTCCACCACATGATCGCATCATTCGTGAACATAGCAGTAGCATACCGAACCATGTCCTTCTCAGCACAGTCGCTGATTCGGAATGTCCGTTCGGTAGCCGTTATCCCTTCGAGTGCGGCAACAGCGTCTCCTAGTCCATTAAACTCCACGGCCCCGTTTCCCTTGAAGTCCTTAAACCAACAACCCTTGGGCTTGTTAGATGACCCAGTATTGTCATCCTGTTCCTCATTGTTGCCCCCTTCCTTTTCCTTGTTCTTCATCTTATCCTCTCTTCTCTTAGCTTCGGCCTTATCTCGAGCCCGAAACTGATCCTGAATCATTTTGTTCTACTCAGCCATCATGGCAAGCATCATCTCTCTAGTTTCTTCGGGTGTCATTCCTCCTCCAGACATGTTCTGAAATAATAAACATATAACTTGTTTAGTAACATGTCATTAATTTAAAGACACCACTCATTTGTCCCGTATGATAGTCAATCTCTTATAATTACTAGATCGTAACCTATCTTAGTTCAGATCATTACTTAAACCACTACATATCATTACCTAATGTTTGAGATCAAGACCTCACGGACACTTGAATCTCAAACTACTGCTCTGATACCATCTCGTGTGACACCCTTGTCACAACAACCACCATTTAAAAAACACCCAGGATTTAAACATCAAACACAATTACATAATGATCTGATAACCTAGTTTAAGTGCGGAAGCATTAAAATACATAATTAAAGTAGTGCAACTGTGTCAAACACCCTACGGTGCTACAAGGTACCAAATCTAAGACTACACACCCAATTAAATTATTACAATATCCAGAATATATTACAACATTGTCTCAAAACATAATTACCGATTAAGTAGTATCAAATCTTCCAAATCTTCACAAAGACCTAACTAGAAGGTCCAGCGGTAGACTTCCCTTTTCCTGTAAAAATAAAGCAACTGAGGTATAAGCAAAGGCTTAGTGAATACACAGATTACACATTTTATAAGTCTTTATGAAGCCCCAAGGGTAAAACCGATGACAAACATCGTATACCCTCTTCGTACACCAAGTACGGACCAGAGCCACAGCCCCTTCGAGCCCAAAGCTCGGCATAAAAACATACCATCTGAGACAAACGTACGATCGGGGATGACATACTGCCTACCAGAACCTCGGAGGGATCAGCTCCGGGTCATATAGCGCAGTAACATCAGAGTATTTGATGCGACCCACCGCTCCATCACTAGATGCACAACAATCGAAAGGACATGCAACAAGTATGAATGTGCATCTAAATCTATGCAAGTTAGTAGAATTCCAAACAATAAATGAAGCAATAGGTCTCAGCAGGCAAAGCTAACATAAAACAAATATAAACATGCGAAATCTATTGTACTCACAGTGGGTGCGTAATTAAACCTTTTACCAATATTTATTTCTCTTCAGGATTTCAACCGGATCTTCAATGTACCCCACTGTGGGTTAAATAACACCACAAGGGACCTGTTAAATCATTTACAACAATATTTCAAGTCAAAAACCGTTTAAATCCATAGAACCAAGTTTTATAAGTTTTGTAATATTTTCCCCCATTTCGGGTCTATGTCTAAATTCAAACCACAACTAAGTTTGAACCCATCTCAGGTTCATACCTTGTCCTTTGAATAACTCTTGTTATTTTATGTGTTGTTTATGTGTTTTATTCAAAATATTCGAGTTTAGAGAGTGGGTTTTCAATTTTAGGCATTAAACTCGAATTTAAGGGGTTAAATTCGAACCCACCTTCGAATTTGAGGACAAACTCGAACCCCATAGGTTAAATTCGAACCCTTGTTCGAATTCGATGGTTAAACTCGAAATCCACATGTTAAACTCGAATATATACTCGAATCTAGTACGAAAAATCGAGTTTGTTCTTGCATTTCGACTGTGTTCTTGGTATTTTCGAGTTTGTTCATCTTTACAACTTAAAAACATGCCTTTCTAAGCCTAAAGTCACTGATATATCATGTATGATGCCTAGGTTCCATTCTATTACACATATACTATCATATTCTTGCAAGATTTCAAGCAAAACTAGCTCTAAATCACATAAAAATAGCAGATTCGAATTTATGTTCTTCAAATCCGAAATACATAAACTTAAAAGGGTCGATTATTACCTCAATCCGTACGAAATCAAGAATCCAACTGCAGATTGTTGTAGTACTCCTCGAGATCTTTCCGATGACGTATAAATCTCGATAATCGGCCGGTCGGTTTGTGAGATAACCTAGAGAGAAGTAGAGAGAGTTTTCTAGAGAGAGAAAGTAGAGAGAGAGTGTGCAATGAAAAATGAATGGCTTTTTAGCCCTTTTATTCAACTTTCATCATTTTTGCACTTTTCACCCCTCAACTTAACCGGTTCCATAAAATACTGATTTATTCTTAAATTTATCATTACTAGCTTTTATAATTCATAATATTCCTTAATAATAATTCAGGGTTCAAATTTTCTTAAACTTCGTAACTTCATAAAATAGCAACAAACTTTTAAATATCCTCAAATACATAATAATTGCCCAAAATTCAACTTAATTATAAATTATCCGCCTAATTAATTTCAAATTACAGTAATTGAATTCGAGGATGTTATACATGCGTCTGTGCCATAAAACTGATTCGGTCTCTATAGCTTTAGATAGAAGACATATTGGTCCCATCGAAGAATCCGGTTTATTCATGTCCAGCATGTACAAATCATTCTTCCTTGGGGCCCTCATCAGTATCCACTCTTCAGGTACTTTAAAACCCGGTTTTAGCACTAACGCCTCAGTATCAGTGAAAATCACTGAGTTCTTCTTATCACAGATTTGAGATACACTAATGAGATTGTGATCAAGTTTATCAACGTGGTAAACTTGATCAAGTTTGATAGTCCCATTAGTGACCACTCCAGTACCGGTGATATTTCCTCCTTTGTTTCCAGCGAATGATACGAATCCCCTGTTCCCTCCCTTGAAGTTTGTGAGTAGACTTCTTTCCCCAGTCATGTGCCTAGAGCAACCACTGTCGACGAACCACTTGTTGTTTAGACCTGTAGTTATCTCCTTCACATGAAAGAAAAGAGGTTAGTTATCACGGGGAACCCAAGCCATGACTGACTTGGTAATACCATACTCATCCACATACCTGAACTCCTTCAAATACCCATCTCTCCTATCAGGTGACTTGGGTGTTTGATTGAGCGCCTGTTGTGGTGCAGAGTGATTTAAATTCACTCTCGGCCTTTATGTAGGCATTTGCTGTGGAGCCCTCGAATAATTTCTATTATAGGGCATTTCAGATTGATATCCCTGGGCTCTACCTGGTGTCTGATGTCTTACAGGAGTGTGTGACCTAACCGGAGTGTAAGCTCTTCTAGGTGTAGTACTCCTATAATTTTGTTGAGGTCCTGACCTAGATTGATTATGGACTCTATTCGGTGAACTAGTCCTAACCACTTCAATTGGTCTACCTGACACCTGTGTTTGTTTCACAGCAGTCTTTAGTGTGGCTTGCACAATCTTCTCAGTATTTTGGGAAACCACTTGTACTTGCTACACTTTGTGAGGGTTTAGGTTGTTCCGGCTTTCCAACATTAGGAGTAGATTCTACCTTCCTATATGGACAACTAGAAGCAACATGACCCCTTTCATGACATCTAAAACAAGACATTTTATCAATAGACTTCTTATGAGTGCCCTTTGACTTAGGTGTCTCACTAGTGTCATGTTCTTGCTTCCTTACTACAGTGACTTTTTCTTCTTTCTGATTATTAAAGTCAAGTTTAGCTTCTCCTAGAATGTTATCACTAGAAGATGGCACAAATTTGACTTTCTTAATCTTAGCATTGTTATTTGTCACCTTAGTTTCTTTATCCTTAACAGATTCAGACACAGGTTCAGATGCTACCTCTGGTTCAAGTGGTTTATCAGTTTTATCCTGAGGCTTAGGCACATAGTTATCATTAAAAGGTGGACGACTCTCATTGTACCCTAAACCTACTGGTTTCTTAGACTGACGCTGTGCATCTAAGATCTTCCCTAGGTTTAGTGAAGAGTTCCTAAACTTTTCTAATTTACTATTCACCTCTGCAACCTTAACCTTTGCTTCAGCTAGCTCTACCTCTTTAATCTTAAGCTCTTTGGTTAACGCCTCAACATGCTCATACATTAGTTCTATCCTGACACACTGCTCACTTAGCTTGTCTTTTAGAACTATGACATCTTGAGCATCTGCCTTAAGCTTATCCCTAAGATCTTCTTTTATATCTAAGAGGCTAACATTGTCCGATTTTAAGGATTCAATTTGAGCAGTTAGATTACTATGTGTTTCTAGCACTGGATTTAATCTATCATTAGAAGTAGCACCGAAAGCACATAAATCGCGGAATGTTGAAAAGTTCAGAATTACCTTTGCGTGATCTGATTCCACGTTTGCCATTTGTGCAACAAACTCTAGAATAGTCTGATTTTCTGAATTTTCCACTAACACAGGACTTGTATCATTCTGGTGTCTGTCCTCTATTTCTTCCTCTGCTCCGACACTTCCAGTCTCTGTTACTTCAGCCATGAAGGCTCTAGCGTTAGACTCTGGGTGTGTACTCTAATCGTACGTCCCATCAAGCTGTCTGTCCGATGTTACGTTGGTTAACAGACCAGCGATGTTTGCCTGATTAGCCGAACTACCCGGCTGATATCTCCCCTGAGATTGATTCTGGTAGTTCTCAAATTTAGGTCTTTGACACTCTCTAGCAAAATGTCCTAACCCCTGGCAGTTGTAGCACTTAACTTTGGATTTGTCGAATCCAATCTTATTGTTGCTGACATTTAGATTTCTGCCCATCCTCTTGATGAATCTCTTGACCCTCTGAGTCATCATGGCCAGTTGTCATTGAAGATTTATCTCCTCTAAATCATCAGGATCTACCTGATCATAGTTCTCATCCCATAGTGCAGGATCGTTGATTTTCCCTTGAACGCAATTGTCGTACGCGACGACAAATGAAGCCAAAAGATTTAGATGATCTTCAGCTGATTTTGTGCTCATTGGCATCCTTGAGCATCCTTGAGACGTAGATGCAGTCTGAGTTGGCTTTTCTTCTGGTTTGTAGTACCCTAAGAAAGCTCGGCTCCCTGAGTCGTCTACTTCTACTGGAGTCGATGTTTCGCCCGTATAGAAAGCTGTAGCTGTCTTTAGTTCATTTGCGACTGAAGGTTTGGATTTCCAAAAATACATGTCCGGATCATGTACTTGGTCATACTCCCATTCCTTCTTCAGCAACTGAAAGTTATAGGCCCTCAGCATTCCTATGACTCCTTCTAGAGTTAGAGTCTCAAATTTCTCTTCATCATGCTTTATCAGCGCTACGTACATCTCCCATTTTGCTGGTAAAGCATCTAGAATTTTCTCAATCTTCTCTAATTCACGATACTCGACATCGTGATTGTCTAACTCTGTCAACAAGTGATAGAACCTGGTAATGGTCTCATCCAACTTTTCATTTTTCAAAGCCTTGAAAATAGTAAACTGCTGCTTGAGCATGTCCGTTCTACCTTTCCGAACCCTCGGATTTCCTTCACACCTTTTCTCAAGTGCATCCCACAACTCTTTTGTTGTTCGTTGATTTCTTAATGTGTGCAGGATCTCCTGAGGTAATGCCATTCGAATAATCGAGAATGCTCGGTTCTCGGCTTCATATAGTTTCTTATCATCCTCCTTCATCATTTGATATGATAAGACTCTTTGACGGCCTTCAACTTCTGTTGTAGGTGGGATATATCCTTCATCGATACATATCCACATCCTCATATCGTTGAATCAAGCAAAATCGGCGCACCTATCCTTCCACCAATAATAGTCTTCCAACTTCATCAGCTTGGGTGGTGAATTCGCCTTACCGACTTCATGGTCCATTTCAATAAACTTTTGTAAACTTGTCATTTTTGCTTAAACTTTTTGAATTAAAACTTAACTAATTTAATTTGAAATTTATTTAACTTAACCCTTCCGAATTTGAATAATTTCAAATCTGATTAATATTAAATTTGTTTGAAATTAAATTCGAAATTAAGTTTGAAATCAAAGAAAATCGAAAAGATGACAATTTCGAATTTAATGCTAAGTTCGAATATGATAAATTCGAAGGAAGCCAAATTCGAATAAAAGTCAAATTCGAATGAACCCTAAAAATTAATTCGAAAGGAGCGTATTTTCTGACCAAAAGTTCGAAAAACCCTAATTCCCCTTTATCTTCGAGCGCCGCAAGTTCGAAAAACGGCCAAAAGTTCGATTTTTTCAACTTTTCAGATTAAACCAGAGTTTTTAGGATTAAAAACGATGATGTCGACCAAAATGATGAACTAATAGAAACTTTTCCCCGTAATCTTGCTTGTAAAACTCGAAAACTTATCCAAATAGTGATTTTTCCGTCCGAAAACGTCAAGACACCACATATGTTACTTGTGAACACGAAGAACACCACGAACACCCTAATGGCTCTGATACCACTTGTAAGGTCGCCTAACTACGGATTCTATGTTGACGCGACACCGTCCAACGAGTGCGGAATCCTCGTTAGCGGCTTGACGGATAGACCACGCACACGAAACACGGAGACACACACAGTGATAGACGAACAACGGAACGTCCCGACACGTGATTCTCTCCAAGAACAAACTCTTTGAAAACTTGCAAGTTCGAGATCGCCTTTTGCTAATCGCACTGATAAACGTCTGCAAAAGTCTGATAATTAATCGAATTAACCCTTAATTATAACACCCAGTTCGAATTTGCCTAGGATAAGTTCGAACAAGCCCAAGGCCTTTCGAACTTGTCCTCTACAAATTCGAATCTTAGGTTTCAAACATATGTTTGAACTTATGTTTGAACTTATTGTAATACATTTCACTAAGTTCAAACATATAAACAATCAGTATCAAACATATATAATCAACCATATATCAAACACTTGTTAAATATGCAATAGCAGTCAAATTGACTTTTACAAAATATGTCTATACTTAGACTGCTATCGTCACACAGGGTGCACTAGCACTCATAGCTTAAATTTGTGCAGCTTGGATATTATCCACATTACAGAAGAGAGTTCATCAAGAATGATGGCATAGTTGTGTAATCCAACATAAGACTCAATTACTCATATTATCCACAACAATGTATGCTTTGCCGAAATAGTACAATATCTCACAATCATAGTCTTTAATAAGTTCTAAAGACTAATTTTTCTTACGTTAAGATCTATTGAGTAATTACACAACTGTGATATAAATGATCAGTACAAAACCGACACTTTGTCAAGTATAGATAGTGACGCCAGTTTCGTTATGCAAACACAATTGCAACTTTAAAATCATGAGCCGGTAGACTTACCTCATAATCTTTCAATAGCTTCACTGTGTAAATAGTTTCTGTCTCTTTGCATAAAACGAAATCTTCTTCGTCTTTGATTCAAACCATACTACACTTCAAAGTCAAGAATATTCTTGTTGTCTATCCCATTCACATAATTAATATAAGTGATGAGACTACATTATTATGTGTTTTCGGGGGTCTTTAAGGCTTATATATGTACTTTTACTTCGTAATGGTAGTACTTTTACATGATATTTGCTTTTCAGGATCAGGAAGTCAATTAGAAGCAGCTCGGAAAAATCCAGCTTGTGACGTGCAGGTAGGGGTGCAGGCATGTGCCGCCCTACGCTGCGAAAACAGAAAGTTTAAGAATTAGAGAGCAGTTCCAGCGCACCCCAACGTACCCTTGAGCGTACCCCCCCAGCGTAGGAGCAGGCGCAGGCCTGCGCCCAATTTTGCGCCCGTGCGACATCAAAACCATACGTCCGCTGTTTGACATCCAAAACCCTAGAAATTACAATCTCTATAAATAGAGGGCCTCTGCATTTGTTTTTCAAGGTGCTGATTTATTAAAAATGTTGGCGAAGCCCTGCTGCGGTTTATTCACGGATCAAAGTACGAAGAAGTGAAGTGTCGTTCTTCCACCGTCTACAAGCCCGAAGATGATCTCCACAATCATTGCCGATCAAGAACACACAATGGAGGGCTAAGCTCTCCATAACAATTTGCGGAGGATCTACGGCTAAGTTTACTATTTTGAACATTAACATTTGTATTGATGTGTTTATGATTATTGAATATGTTTTGTTGCACAAATGATGTACTAGTGGTTATTATTATGAATGAATGATTTAATTGGTAAAAGCAAGATAGTTCATCGTGGTGTTATTATCTGTGTCGAGTCCATAGTCTATGGATTAGACAAGTAATGAACGTTACATGCACTATGCCTAGATTTGTTGATTAAGGTGTTCATGATTAATATGATTGCATAATTGGTTATGTCTATGTTACCAATATATGATGTTCAATTGGTAATGACTTATGCCGTAGGGAATTCATAAATGGTTATTCTTCTAATTTGATTTGTTAATTAATTGCTATTTGCCATGCCATTATCTAGTATTAATTTAGTTTAAATCATTTCGCCAAACAATCAATCAATTAATTACTCGATTTCTTATTCATAAAAGAACTAGTACATTAACCCTAATAAACCTACAAGCTCCTTGCGGATTCGACCCTTACTTCCTTGCAGTAGTAGGTAGCTTTAGATTAATTCTACGGGCCACAATGACGGCTCGTCAGATTTTGGCGCTGTTGCCGGGGTGCGGTAAGCGCTTGTTAGGGCTAGTAAGTTAGTTCTTGCCTTAGTGTAGGATAGTGCTTTAGTTTTTAGTTATTTCCGTATTTTCATTTCCTAAGTATTAAAACGAACTAAAAAATGTTAAAAATCATAAATCTCAAAAAGGTAATTGTAGTCACACTAATTTTACAAACAAAAATAATTAGTTCACTAAGTTCCTTAGTAGTTTATGCACACTCGACGTTCAGGTAGGGGATCTCCGTTACGAATCGAATTTGAAATCGAAAAAGTAGCTAAATCCAACCGAAAAACTGTTAGGGTGCAGAAACAACAAGGAGCAATCACGGAGAGTTCAAGCAATCGTTTGAGGTACGCGGACGGCGACCGTGATCAAGAGAAAGAAATTCCGACTTTCGAAGGGCCAAATTCACCGAGGAATTTTAAAGACGAAGTACCGGAGCCTCTGATTGTTAGAACGGGAGATCAATTGCGTAGGACCGTTGACTCACATTGATGTGCCCGACCCTTCCCCAATTCGACATCCGAAAATGAGAACGAATTCGAAGTTCGCCCTCAATTATGCTAAATCCTTCCTATCTTTAGAGGAATGCCTAGTGAGAAACCCTACGAGCATTAAGCTGTATTCACGACTATTTGCAAATCTAATCACGTTCGAGCTATAACCACCGACGGTTTGAAACTTCATTTATTCCCTTTCACATTGAAAGAGAAAGCCAAGAATTGGTTTGTGTCGCTACCCACCAATAGCATCATAACCTGGGATCAAATGAAACGAGAATTTTTTCAATGAGTATTACCCTATTAGTAAGATCGAGATGCCAAAGGAACCAGAAATAGAAGTTGATACCGACACTGAAGTCGTGTATGACGAGACTGAGACTCCTAAGAAGAAGGAGGGTTCAAAGAAAGTTACTTTCAAGGAACCGATCAAGGAAGACATCCCAACTCCTAAAGTTGGGGAGGTGGTTAAGGATTAGGACCCCACAGCTTCTTCTCCTTACCCCGCTGCTCTTGGAAATCCAAAATCTTCCCCCAATGGCAAAATAAGTCCACAACCCAAGGATTTGTGGGACTTATTTAACCAATTCAAGATCAATATCCCATTGGTCAATGCTATTCAACAAGTACCCTCTTATACAAAATTTCTAAAAGATTTTTGCACATAGAAAAAAAAGTTTAAGGTCTCGCTTCCCTAGCAGATTAACTTAACGGAGCAGTTAAATGCAATGATCTCTAGTTCCTTGCCACCAAAGCTGAAAGATCCTGGATCACCTCTGATTCAAGTAACAATTGGCAATGTGCAAATCAAAAAGGCATTACTTGACCTTGGAGTTAGTGTAAATATTCTACCTGGAAATTTGTTCGACAAACATGATCTAGGCCAATTATAGACTACAAATATAATCTTACAACTGGCAGATTGTTTGACAAAACGTCCAAGTGGTATCTTGTCAAATGTGATAGTAAAAGTAGAATATTTTTACTATCAGGTTGACTTCCTAGTCTTAGATACTGAGAGTTCCCTTGGAGAGAACCAACCGACCATAATCTTAGGTAGACCGTTCTTAACTACAACTAATGCTCAAATCAATTATAGAATGGGATCTGTAGATATTGCCTTTGGGAATCGCAAAAGTTGCGATTAAATGTGTTCAATGCTTCCACCGCTGCTTCAATCGATTCTAAATGTTACATGATTGATGTGGTGGATGAACTTGCACAGCAGCAGAGTTAAATAATTAATGCTAAGGACACCACTGAGCTATTCTTTGCTGAGCATGACACTGCTAAGATGAACTCTCACACATGCAATGAACTAGAGGCAGTCATGGAATCCACACTGGAATCTAAACAACCGTCGTGGACCCATAAGACTGAAAAACTTCCCACTAACATGCCTCAATCTGCAAAACCTTCAATTGAACAACAACCTGTTCTAGAACTGAAAGCCTTTCCTGTTCATCTGAAGTATGCCTTCTTAGGTCAGATGACACTCATCCTGTCATTATTTCATCGGATCTGAATGAGGCACAAGAAAAAGCCCTACTGCAAGTACTAGTAAAGTATAAAGAGGCAGTAGGATGAACTATAGTAGATTTGAAAGGAATTATTCCTACTTTGTGTATGCATAGAATCATTACTGATCCCGAAGCTAAACTAGTAAGGGATGCACAAAGGAGACTAAAACCCTAATTTAAAGGAGGTAGTAAAGAAAGAAGTCTTGAAATGGTTGGACGCTGGAATAATATATCCAAAAACTGATAGTAAATGGGCAAGTCCAACCCAAACCGTGCCTAAGAAATCTGGAATCACAGTTATAGACACCGAAGAAGGAGAAAAAATCACTACCCACCCTGTAACTCGATGGAGAGTATGAATAGATTGCAGGAAACGGAACACTGCTACTTCCAAAGATCATTTCCACCACCATTCATTGATCAGATAGTTGAAAAAAATTAGCAGGTCAAAAGTTTCACTGTTTCCTAGATGGCTACTCTAGATATAATCAAATCCACATCTGTTGTAGTAGTCCCAATCAATAATCAAGCACTCATAAGCATACACAATGATTTAATCTATAAATAAAGAGAATTATACTCAATCTTTGATAACTGTTAGAGAGAATATAAGAAGCAGCCGCCACTTTTTAGAATAGAATAATGAAAAAAGGTTGGAAACCCTAGGTGTGGGTTTCCATTAAATACAGAGGGAAGTTTGAATGGTTTACAACTTACACCCCTTAACTTCTAAATAAAAGAAAAGATTACATATAAAAGAAATGAAATTACATTGAAATGAAACAAAAACTATCTATTACAAAATGGAACCACAGGATTGTAATTTGTTGGTACACCTTGTGTGACGATAGAAGTCTAAGTATAGTTGGCATTTTTTGTAAGTCAAATTACGTAATATTGAATATTGGCTAGTGTTTGACATATGTGATTTTGTGTGTTTGATATTTATTGTTTGTATGTTTGAACTTGATGTAACGTATTACAAGAAGTTCAAACATAAGGTTCAAAGATAAATTCAAACATAAGTTAAAACATTGATTCAAATAGAAGTTTGACTTGTGAAATTCGAATTTAGAGTAAATTCGAATTTATCACTAAGGCAATTTCGAATTTGTCAAGTGGACAAATTCGAATGGGCCTTGGGCCTGTTTCGAATCTGTCCTATGACAAACTCGAATTGGTCAGTATAATTAAGGATTAACTCGAATAATTATTAGACTTTTGAAGAATTTCGGTGAATGATTAAGCAAAGGTGATCCCGAGTTTACTAGTAATCAGAGAGTGTTTTCGGAGAGAATCATCGTGTAGGTATGTTCGTTGTCGTTCGTATAACATCGTGGTAGTCTCCGTGTTCCGTGCGTGTGATCTTACCGTCAAGCCGCTAACGAGGATTCCGCACTCATTGGACGGTGTCGCGTCTAGATAGATCCGTGAGTTCAAGACCTTACAAGTGGTATCAGAGCCTTTGGGGTGTTCTTCGTGTTCTTTGTGTTCATAAGCAACATCCTAGGTTTCTTGACGTTTTGGATGGTTAATATCACCATTTTTGAGGTTTTTGGAGCTTATCAAATTAGATTTCGGGAAATACTTTGTTGTAGTTCAAGTTTTTGACAAAAATCAGTATTTTGACTTGTAAAAATATTGATTTAATCTGAAAAACTTGAAAAACTCGAAGTCTTAGCCGTCTTTCGAATTTGCGGCGCTCTAGTTTGTTAAGGAGATATTAGGGTTTGCTCATTTTCGAGTTTGACTGAAAATACGCTCCTTTCGAGTTTCCTTAAAGTTTGCTTCGAATTTGGCCAGTTCGAATTTGCTTGGGGTTTCGACTTTACTCTAAAGTCGAATTAGGGAATTTCGAGTTTAGTGGGGTTTCAAATTTAATTGGAGTTTCGAGTTTAGTGTACCTTCGACTTTGTCATTAATTTCGAGTTTAGCTGGATTTAAAAACTTAATTCGAATTTAATCCCAAACAGGTTTAAATTTAATTAGATTCGAATTTACCTATGTTCGAAAGAATTAATTTAAATTAATTTCGAATTAAATTAATTAAGTTTGAATTCAAATATATTTGAAATAATGACAAGTCTGCAGAGGTTTATGGAGATGGATCACAAGATTGGAAAGGCGAATTCACCACCAAAGTTAATGAAAATTGAGGATTATTACTGGTGGAAGGATAGGTTTGCCGACTTCGCAAGGTTTAATGATATGCGAATGTGGATCTGTATCGACGAAGGATACATTCCACCTACAGCTGAGATCGAAGGTCGACAAAAGGTTGTGACTCATTCAAAGATGAAAGATGACGAAAAAAAGCTGTATGAAGCAGAAAACCGTGCATTCGCTATCATTCGAATGGCGTTACCTCAGGAGATCTTGCAC
The DNA here is from genome assembly GCA_020465985.1 of Centrapalus pauciflorus. Taxonomy (NCBI): domain Eukaryota; kingdom Viridiplantae; phylum Streptophyta; class Magnoliopsida; order Asterales; family Asteraceae; genus Centrapalus; species Centrapalus pauciflorus. The sequence goes on from JAANYP010002636.1 coordinate 118,892, forward strand.
ACCTTCCGTAATCAGAAGACAGCAAAAGAGCTATGGGATGCTTTAGAGAAACGGTGTGAAGGTAACACAAGGGTCAGAAAGAATCGAATGGAAATGCTCAAGCAGCAGTTTGCAATCTTCAAAGCATTGAAGAACGAAAAGTTGTATGAGACTATCACACGATTCTATCATTTGCTAACTGAGTTAGACAGCCACGACGTGGAGTATAGTGAAACGGAGAAGATTAACAAGATTCTGGATGCTTTACCGGCCAAATGGGAGATGTATGTGGCCTTAATAAAGCATGATGAAGACAAATTCTATACTCTGACTCTAGATAATGTTATCGGAACGCTGAGGGCATATCACTTTGAGTTGCTAAAGAAGGAAACGGATTATGACCAAGTTCAAGATCCTGCTATGTATTTTGGGAAATCAAAACCTTCAGTGGCAACTGAATTGAAGACCGCTACAACATTCTTCTCGGGAGAGACATCATCACCGGCTGAAACAGAAGACTCACTAAGTAGGGCTATCTTAGGGTTTGCTAGACCAGAAGAAAAGCAGCATCAGGCTACTCCGACATCTACATCTCAAGGGTATTCAAAGATGCCTATGAGCGCAAAATCGGCTGAAGACCATCTGAATCTGTTGGCTTCATTCGTGGCCGCTTACAGCAATTGCGTTCAGGGCAAAATCAACGATCCTGTGCTTTGGGATGAGGATTACGATCAGGTAGACCCTGATGATCTTGAAGAGATGGATCTGCAATGGCAACTGGCCATGGTAACTCAGAGAGTTAAGAGGTTCATCAAAAGAAGGGGAAGGAATCTGAACGTAAGTAACAATAAGATTGGATTCGATAAGTCCAAGGTTAAATGTTACAACTGTCAGGGGTTAGGACACTTCGCTAGAGAGTGTTAGAGACCGAAAGTAGAGAACTACCAGGGACAGTATCACAATCAATCACAAGGGTGATATCTACCGAGTAGTTCATCCAGTCAGGCGAATAGCTGGTCTGTTATCGAATGTCACATGAGACAGACAGCTAGATGGAACATATGACTGGAGTACACATCCAGAATCGAATGCTAGAGCCTTTATGGCTGAAGTGACTGACACTGGAAGTGATGGAGCAGAGGAAATCACAGGGGACAGTAGTCAGAATGAAAGCAGTCCGATGTGGGTAGAAAAGTCAGCTGATCAGACAATTCTGGAGTTTGCCCACAGATAGCCAACGTGGAATTAGATCATGACAAGGTAACTCTGAACTTTTCTCTTTTTCATGATTTATGTGTTTTATGTACTATGTCTAACGATAGGTTAAATTTAGTACTAGAATCACATCAAACCATATCTGCTCAAAATGAATCGTTAAAATCAGATAATGCTAGCCTAGTAGATATAAAGCAAGATCTTAGGGATAAGCTTAAGGCTGATGCACAGGATGTTATAGTTCTAAAGGACAAACTGAGCGATCAGTGTGTTAGATTAGAACTAATGTATGAACATGTTGAGGCATTAACCAAGGAGCTTAAATCCAAAGAAGTAGAGCTAGCCGAGTCTAAGGTAAAGGTAGCCGAGGTCAACAGTAAACTTGAATAGTTTAGGAACTCCTCTCTTAACCTAGGGAAAATCTTAGATGCACAGCGTCAGTCTAAGAAGCCTGTAGGTCTAGGTTATCATGAGAGTCCTCCACCTTTCAACGATAACTATGTACCTCAACCTCAGGAGAAAACTGAGAATTCTGTTGAATCAGAGGAAATACCGGAACCAGTGTCTGAAATTGCAAAGGAAAATGAAACTAAGGTGACTGCTAATAATATCAAGATTAAGAAAGTTAAATTTGTGCCATCCTCTAGTGATATACCTGTAGGACAACACAAAATTGACTTTAATGATCAGGAGGATGAACCAGTCGCTATAGTTGAAACAAAAGAACCAGACACTAGTGAGACACCTAAGTCAAAGGGCACACACAAAAAGTCAATTGACAAAATGTCTTGCTTTAGATGTCACGAAAGGGGGCACGTTACTTCTAGCTGTCCACATAGGAAAGTAGACACTACACCTAAGACTGGAAAGCAGGAACAACTTAAGCCTTCTCCAAGTGTTGCAAGCACTAGTAGTTCTCATAATACCGAGAAAACTGTGCAAGTTGCACCAAAATCTGCTGTGAAACAAATACCTGTGTCAGGTCGACCAAAGGTAGTGATTAGGACCAATTAACCAAATAGAGTCATTAATCAATCTAGGTCAGGACCACAACATATGTATAGGAGTACCACACCTAGTTGAGCTTACACTCCAGTAGGTCACATACCCCTGTAAGACATCAAACACCAGGTAGGGCTCAGGGATATCAGTCGGAAATGCATTATAATCGTAACTATTCGAGAGCTCCACAGCAAATGTCTACACAAAGGCCGAGAGTGAACTTAAATCACTCTGCACTAGAACAGACTCCAATTCAAAGACCCAAGTCACCTGAAAGGAGAGATGGGTATTTGAAAGAGTTTAAGTATGTGGACGAGAATGGTATTACCAAGTCAGTTATGGCTTGGGTTCCCCGTGATAACTAACCTGTTTTCTTTCATGTGCAGGAGATAACTACAGGTCCAAACAACAAATGGTTCGTCGACAGTGGATGCTCCAGGCACATGACAGGGGAAAGAAGTCTACTTGCAGACTTCAAGGGAGGGAATCGGGGATTTGTAGCATTCGCTGGCAATAAAAGAGGAAATATCACCGGTACTGGAGTGGTCACTAATGGGACTATCAAACTGGGTCAAGTTTATCACGTTGATAAACTGGTTCACAATCTCATTAGTGTATCTCAAATCTGTGATAAGAAGAACTCAGTACTTTTCAACGATACTGAGGCGTTAGTGCTAAAACCAGGGTTCAAAGTACCTGAAGAATGGATACTGATGAGGGCTCCAAGGAAGAATGACCTGTACATGCTCGACATGAACAAGCTGGAATCTTCAATGGGACCAATTTGTCTCCTATCTAAAGCTTCAGAGACTGAGTCGGTTTTATGGCACAGACGTATGGCACAGTTGCACCTAAGGAAAATGAACTACATTACGAAAAATGGAATGGTACAAAGTGTTCCTATGAAGAGTTTTCAGTTCGAGGATAAGTGTCTACCATGCAAGAAAGGAAAACAACACAAGAAGGCACACAAGTCCAAGACTCAGAACTCCATCGCTGCCACATTCAATTTGTTGCATATGGAGGACCAATCAACAAAAGGAGTATAGGTGGTAGTTGGTATTGTTTGGTTATTACTGACGATTACTCACGTTTTTCTTGGGTATTATCTCTAGGTACGAAGGACGAGACGGCTGCCAAGCTCATCGGGTTCTTAGACCAAGTGGAAATTTTTTACGGAACGAGGGTTAAACGCATTCGAATTGATAACGGAACAGAGTTTAAAAACACAGTTATTGGTGTATATTGCTTATCAAAGGGCATAGTGCATCAATTTAGTGCACCTTATGAGCCACAACAAAATGTGGTGGCCGAACGGAAAAACAGGACATTGATTGAGGCAGCAAGGACCATGCTATCGGATTCAAAGCTTCCTACCATGTTTTGGGGGGAGGCAGTGAATACCGCATGCCATGTTTTAAACCAGGTCCTTACTGTCAAATCATTGAACAAAACCTGTAATGAAGTTTTGAATAAGCGGCCGCAAAATTTACTAGCTTCGAACCTTTTGGGGTACCATGTACTTTAATGAAAAAAAAACATCAACCTAAGTTTGGTGAAAAGGCTGACGAAGGATACTTCCTAGGTTATGTGTCGAATTCACCAAATAAAAGGGTTTTTAATAAATCAAATGGTACAATAGAGATTGTATATAACATTGAAGTCACAAGTTATACACATGAACCCCAAACAAGTCCGGAATGGATATTTGACTATGACAAATTGTTTGAGTCATTTAACATTCGTTTGGATGAAAATGCAGGTACAATCGAAAAGGACATGTCGTCATTAAATCTGAATGACGAGGGTCATAGTTTTCCGAGGACCACTTTTCAATCAACATCCGAGCCTACATCGACTGAAGATAGGTCTCAAGAAGTCACTGATTCTAATGTGCCTACAAACGAAAATCAGACAACAAATTCTAACTCTGAAGACAATGTCCATGAGGAAGGAAATGTGGAGTCTGAAGTCGTTCCCCCGTTAGGAGAGATAGGATCAAAATTGGGAGATAATCCAAGGGTTGACGAGATAGAGACATCTAGGATCAACAAGAACCATCCTATTGAAAGCATCATAAGAAGTCCTAATGCTGGAGTGAGGACTAGGAGTAGTTTAAATAACAACACAGTGTTGTTGTCGATGATAAATGACTCTGAGGCCTTTCATACTTGCCTCTACTCATGTTTCATCTCGCAAGTAGAGCCGAAAAATGTACAAATGGCACTAAAAACAACTCTTGGGTTGAAGCGATGTAGGAAGAACTGTCACAGTTTAGGAAACTAGAAGTGTGGGAGTTAGTTCCGTTACCTCGAGGAGAAATAGCAATAGGAACCATATGGGTTTTTAAGTGCAAAAGAGACGACCGGGGTATAGTCACTCGCAACAAAGCAAGACTGGTGGTAAAGGGTTTCAACCAAGAGGAAGGAATCGATTACAATGAAGTGTTTGCGCCAGTGACAAGGCTTGAAGCAATTCGTTTGTTTCTGGCTTTTGCTTCCTTCAAGGGGTTTTAAAGTCTATCAGCTTGATGTTAAGAGTGATTTCCTTTATGGGAAAGTGAAGGAACTGGTATATGTGGAACAGCCGCCCGGGTTTACAGATCCGAAATATCCAGAAAGAGTATATCGGTTAGATAAGGCTTTGTATGGATTACATCAAGCACCGAGGGCGTGGTACGAGACTCTATCCAACCATCTTTTAGAAAATGGATTTGAAAGAGAGAGAATAGATAGTACACTGTTCGTAAAGCGAAAGGAGAACATTTCATCTTGGTACAAGTGCACGTCGATGATATCATATTTGGATCATCAGACGAGCAGATGTGCACTGATTTTGAAAAGGTGATGAAGTCAAAGTTTGATATGAGTGCAATGAGTGAGTTAAACTTCTTTCTGGGTTTGCAAGTCGAACAGAGGAAGGAGGGCATGTTTATTCATCAGACGAAGTATGTCTATGACATCTTAGAGCGCTTCAGGATGGAAGGAACCAAGCTAACAGCTCACTTCAGCACGCCAATTCAAGTCAATCACAATCTCGGACCGGGTACAGAAAGTGATACCGATGTGGATCCAACATTATATCGGGCCATGATGGGTCACTTATGTATTTAATTGCTTCTAGACCTGATATAATGTTTGCTGTTTGTATTTGTGCTAGGTTTTAAGCTAATCCGAAAGAGATGCACATGAAAGCTGTGAAGCGGATTCTACGATACCTCAAGTCGAAACCGAAGCTGGGACTTTGGTATCACACGGAGGGAGATCTGGAATTGGAGGCGTTCACAAATTCAGACTATGGAGGATGCATATTGACGCGCAAGTCAACAACTGGAGGGTGTCAGTTCCTAGGAGGGAGACTCGTTTCCTGGCAATTCAAGTAACAGACTTCGGTAGCCGTGTCAACGTGCGAGGCCGAATATGTTGCTGCTGGTAGTTGCTGTTCACAGGTTCTGTGGATACAACAACAATTCCGGGATTACGGTTTGACTTATACTCATACTCCTATTAGGATAGATAACCAGTCAAAAATTGCAATAACTAATAATCCAGTTAAACACAATAAAACCAAGCACATAGACATAAGACACCATTTTATACGTGATTGTGTTTAAAAGAACTTAATCAAGCTGGTAAAAGTGGCAACAGATGATAATAATGCAGATTTATTTACCAAAGCTTTTGATAAGTCACGTTTTGAGTATTTAATTCAACTAAACGGAAAGCGTAATCCAGAGTAAGTTGACCTTAGTAAAGTTTTATTTCCTTTTATAGTAGTAGCTTTTCTTTCTTTTTATAAGTAAGTATTAGTAAACTTAGGATATTTTCCTTTTATAGTAAGTTAGTAGGTTATTTTATTTTCTTACTCTTATTTATGAAAAACAAAAGAAAAAAGAGAGAAAACCATAAAAAGTTCAAAAAAAAAAGGAGAATATCAGAAAATGAGTTAAGTCTTAGATGCATAGGTTCAAAGTGACGAAAATTAGCACAGTAAATACAAGCTCTAAGTGTTTAGCTTTCACACATAATACACCTAAAATTCTAAGTGTTATACATTATCCAGTTTGATATGTTGGTAGGCATAATACATATAGGGAGTCTCAAGGCTAATAAAATATTCAAGAAAAAGTCAGACGTGTCACTAACTTAGATGTATGACCAATTGGTCTTAATTTGTATGTTAGAGACATACAGACTTTGATTCTAAATGAGGTATGCAAACTTTCTGGGGATGTATAGCAACATCAGATACATCTTAAAGAAATGGAAAAAATAGAAAAATCATACTGAGTTAAGAGTCAAAACAAGTAACTCTGTTGTACGTAAGTACAGACCTGTTGCCTCTGGTTTGACTCGAGTTAGCAAGATAAGTCGCTTTGTTGTACGTCGGTACAGACCAGTCACCGCTGTCTTGCTAGCTTTAAAAATAAACCTTAAGACAAACTAAGACACTTTGTTGTATGTAAATACAGACCTGTGTCCGTTGTTTGCCTTTTAAAGAAAGTTTGCAATACCAAAAAGTTATAATCATTGTGTGTATGCCTTGATCATAAAAGTATGTCTAAGTATGAGTCACGTAAGGTAATTTCCTGATAAATAAAAAGGCCAAGGGATATTCCAAAGTGTAACATGTTTAAAGGGAAAATAATACCAACAATCGACTAGAAATGTATGTCACGATAAACAATCAGAGGAATAAAAAATTCCTAAGTGTGAAAGTTTGAATACTGAAAGTGCGTATTTGACACCGCTATCTGATTGAACCTTTCTTTGACTATACTCACCAAAAATTTCTGTTAAGTGTTAAGTATAGGTTGTAAATTTTAAATTTAAGATAGATTAGTCTAAGTTTAAATTTTTGTTCAAAATTTTAATTTTACTTTATTTTATTTTATTTTATTTTCACTTCATTTTTAGATTTTAAATTTTAACTTTATTTAGGAAAAAGGTCAAAGTTACTGAGGTTGCATTCTTAGTTGAATGAAATAAACACTGCGTGAAAATCCTGTGCTTAGGATAAATGATTTTGCATAGTTTATTCCGTTACACGAAACGGTTGGAAAAGTTGAATTTAATTCAAAGATTTTCAAAATTTTCAAAATTCTCAAGTTAAATTCGAGTTTAAGCCAAAATGGAATATATATTCGAATTTGGCAGTGACTTCGAGTTTGGCAGTAAATTCGAAATAGGTGACAAACCCGAAAGTGGTTAGTATAAATAGGTCAACAGTGACATTCATTATTCACCTATCTTCGACTTTATCTAGAGAGATTTCGAATTAAGTGCTTCGACTTTGCCGACTTCGAGTTTTTCACTATTTGTCGAGTTTTTGTCCGATTGTGTTCGAGAATCCTAACAAATCTAGGTATAATCAACATCATTGTACAAGATTTAGGATGTTTTAGACTCGATTTGAGCCAAAATCAACCGATTTTGAGGTTTTAATGGTGTGAACTTTGTAATTCAAAATAACAAAGTTTGAACCGGTGAAACATCAAATTAGTGACAAATATCTTAGATTAGAACCTATTAGGACTAATGGATGTAATTTTTTAAGTCTAAAATGGTTGAAATCTTGGAGTTTTGTTTTTCAACTTACCGACATTTCGAGTTTGATCATGGCTTCGAATTTCATCGTGGCTTCGAGTTTGTCACTAAACTCGAAGAAGCCAATAAACTCGAAATGAGGGGTGTTTCGAACTTGTTACTCGAATTTACCATTAAAATCGAAATATGTGCTTAAAATTTAAATCAAACTTGTAGAAATTCATATATGTTGGATTTTGTACTTACACAAGTTCAAAATAAAACAAATTTGAATTTAAACAAGTTTATGTTTATATTGATCATTCTAATATTTTATATACTTTAATGTGCAGATATGGCAGATAGAGTGTTTGTTCAAAAGCACAATATGGTCATTTCTCCTGACCATGAGCTGCCTGAAGCTCAGGCATTCCGCCAGATGGTGGATTTTTTGGCCAGACTTCGAGGTTTTCTTATGCCCTTTCGTATAACGTTCAGATACTGCTTCCGTATGTTCGTGAGTTTTGGGACTATCTACAGGTCGATTGTACTGTTATTCCGACAGTATTGAGGACCAGGATTGCTGGACAACCTCTCGTGTTTTCAGCAGACGTATTACGTCGGGTTTTGTAGTTGGGTTCTTCAGAGCAAGAGGCTGGGCCAATGGACTTTCCATTAGCTGTTAGGCAAGCTGCGTTCATAAGAATGGGTTATAGCCTTGACGTGGCAAAGTCATCATATATGAAGAGCGGGCTGATTGGGCAGTGGAGATATCTTGCACACGTCTTCATGGTGTGCTTCGCTCCGAAGAAAGCAGGTTTTGATTATAATGTGTCGAAGATTCAGTCGGGAATGATCGCGTTAGTCTACAATCAGAGGTTCAGCTATTCGGAAATGTTCTTTGCAGAGTTTGTTCATCAGATAACAGCTCAAGCACGAGAAAGATTTTTGTTGTACCTGCGGTTCGTGATGATGTTGATCCGACATTTCCTGCTGAATCTGCCACAATTACCTGAAATTCAAAGTGTTGCTGTAATTGACAAGCGAATATTTGTAGATTGCCAAGCACACAAAGGTGCATTGGCTAGACCAGTGGAGGCACCACTTTTTGGTGCAGTGGTTAATCCTGATTTTCAAGCCCCTGAAGGTGCCAACTGGGCCGGGGAAGTTCAAATTCCGCAGCAGCCGCAACAATAACATCAACAGCCTAGGCCTCAACAACAACAGAGAAGGAGGCAAAGACCTTCAGTTCGACAGACTCAGGCTTCTAGGCCTTCATCAAGCAGCGTGCAGGAGCAAGGAGAAGCAGGTCCCTAAAGTGTAGCCCCCGTATCTGGTCCACGGGTGGAGACATTGGAAGAAATATGTGCACAAGGGCCGCTTGCAAACGAAGCGATTACTTCTGAGCTCATTGGCGATATTCTGGAACCACCAGCAGGGGAAGATGATATTTTCCGCCAGATAGAGGATTATGTGCCAGAGGAAGAAGGTCAACCTGAGTCGACATCTGAATCAGAATCAGAAGAAGTAGAAGAAATTGAGGTTGAGGAAGAGACATCAGAGCCGTCTATCCAAATCTGCACATATGGATCCCGAATAATGGTGATAAATCCAGAGGCAGAGAAAAGAAGAGTGTCTAGGGATTCGGATGTGGATGATTCCGATTTCGAGGCTGAGGATACTACTCCTTTGGTGCCTAGGCATAGGGCCAAAAGGCATCGTTTTATGCAGGGAGCTTCATCGGCCTCTACGTCTGAGCCAAAAATTCCAACCGCTCCACCATCAGCTCAATCGTCCATTCCACCACCACCACCACTTGTTCAAACATCCATTCCCTCACCAATCACTCCGACACCCATCAAATCCATTCCATCCACCTCATCAACCTTCACTGACAATCAACAGTTTTCTAAGCTTAGAAGCAAGGTTGACTTCCAACAAGTCCAAATTTTTCAGCTGGCTTAATCCATCAGCGAGATACAAGCGCATAATGCCAATATTGACAAAGAGAATGTAGAGTTGAAGACATTTGTGGCAAAGGTTGAACAAGAGAACCTTCAGCTGAAGACATTTGTCGCAGATCAGGCTGCCGAAATCCGCACGATGAGATCCCTTATTGAGCAATTAATAAAAAACCTACAGGCTCAGGGGGAGACAAGCTGCAGGGATTCTGAGGAGCTGAGAAGGGGAGATGATGACGAAGGAAATGATGCCAATGCACCTAAAGAGAGTGAGCCAGTAGATTTTTCTGCTGCTCAACATGGTGAAATTCAGGGGGAGCCAAGTCAGAGTGGAGCTGAAGGAGGAGAGGTGAGTTCCTCAAAGGTTATGGAGAGCGACATGAACGAAATAATTGAAGCTCTAATGAATATTGTGGAAGAAGTGTTAGATTTTGACTTTGAGGATGAGATGGAAGATCTGGAAGAAGGAGAATTTGTGCGAGAAGATATAGTTGATTGGAAATCTGATGAGGAGGTTGTGGAAGATGAAGATGACAACGTAGATGAAGTAATCATTCAGTCACAACCTATCACAGAACAATATGTGCATAGCGATCAAAATGTAATCGATATAGATGATATCAAATTGGCCTCTGCGAACGATTCAGAACTGGAGGAAGCTGAAAAAGAGCCAAGCAGAGCTGAACTGTTAAACCTTTGGTTCCGTAAGGAAGAAAAGAAAGCAGAGCCAAAGATGAAGAAGAAGATGAGAATTCCGGGGGCAGAAAATCTCTCAGGAGGTATTATCAGCTGGTTCTTCGACAGAGAACTGCAGCTATTCATTCTGAAGAGGAGAGATGGACTCCAGTACCTGAGGCGTACGCTTAAAGTGTTTAACACATTGCCGAAGGTAGAAGTGAAGGAGTTAGCTTGGAAAGAATTGATCAACATTGGAGATGACCGTTATGCTGAAGTAATCACAAAGATAATTAGAAGAGAGGGTAGAACTGGAAAGTTTGAAAGACTCAAGCCGAGGTTAGGAAAGAGAGTTGAGGATGAGTCAAGGATAGATCCTCATACTGGAAAGCCATGGGCTAAAATTGTTTACAAACCTGTCAGATGCTTGAAGAAGGTGCCAATGAAATCGATGCCAGAGAATGTTTCAAGCAACATGAAATGGTGGTATGTCGACAATGATACAGCTGAAGCAGTCATGGAAGATACAGAAGACAAAGTTATTTTGCGAGTGTATGATCCATTACACCTTATAAACCTATCGAAGGACGATCTGAAGAAGCTGCATGATCAACCTATCTTCTTTCATGAAGGATGGAGGTCTGACGCCAGGAAGTACCAGAAGGTAGTAAAAGTATGTATAGATGCAGGACTATATGCAGGTAGCAATCTATATGGTTCTAGTACTTAATCAAAACGTAAATAATTAGAAGCTATCGTCAAGGGGGAGTCTGTTGGTACACCTTGTGTGACGATAGCAGTCTAAGTATAGTTGGCATTTTGTGTAAGTCAAATTACGTAATATTGAATATTTGCTAGTGTTTGACATATGTGATTTTGGGTGTTTGATATTTATTGTTTGTATGTTTGAACTTGATGTAACGTATTACAAGAAGTTCAAACATAAGGTTCAAAGATAAATTCAAACATAAGTTAAAACATAGATTCAAATAGAAGTTTGACTTGTGAAATTCGAATTTAGAGTAAATTCGAATTTATCACTAAGGCAATTTCGAATTTGTCAAGTGGACAAATTCGAATGGGCCTTGGGCCTGTTTCGAATTTGTCCTATGACAAACTCGAATTGGTCAGTATAATTAAGGATTAACTCGAATAATTATTAGACTTTTGCAGAATTTCGGTGAGTGATTAAGCAAAGGCGATCTCGAGTTTACTAGTAATCAGAGAGTGTTTTCGGAGAGAATCATCGTGTAGGTATGTTCATTGTCGTTCGTATAACATCGTGGTAGTCTCCGTGTTTCGTGCGTGTGATCTTACCGTCAAGCCGCTAACGAGGATTCCGCACTCGTTGGACGGTGTCGCGTCTAGATAGATCCGTGAGTTCAAGACCTTACATAATTTAATATTTAACAATCTCCCCCTTTTCAATCACTGTGGCAGGTGGTAAGCTTGTTCATCAGACTCTCGTAAGCCGAGGATAACGTCGAATCTTCACGTGACTTGGCGAGCATGAAGTCTGTCATTGATTAGCACTATTGTGTTGCGGAAGTCTTGTATCTCCTTGGGCTTCTTCTTGAGCTCTTTAAACTTCTGGGCATCATCATCTTGGAGTCTCCCATTCAGTTTTGCTCTTATTAATCTTAGATAGCCCTCAGAGTAACAAGACAATTCCCCAAAACGCAATAACCTCTTTTGACGTTGTTTATTCAAAAATATGACGCGCTGTTCCGGTCTCTTGAAGACTCGATACATCGGTTGAAGATCGATTCCGATAAATGTTTTATCTGGAGCTTTGAGGCCCACCTTAACAAGATAGCTCTTGATAGCTATTTGGAAGTCTATTAAGCACATTATGATGGAGTGTCGTCTCATACTTCTGGTTAGAGCCACCAAAGCCGTGACATGAAAATCAATCGCCCATTGACTTTGTTTTTTAATTTGTTATGCATTTTTTCGATGTCGTCAGGGTTCATGAAATCAAGATCACTCTCATTGTGATGACCCGTCTTCTCTTTTGAATTCAGATGAAGGTGTAAATAGACGGGCCCATTTTTACATGGATATTGAGATGACCTTAACCACCTTAGACGTTGACCAAACCTCTGACTTAGGTCTCGTTTTGAATACCCAGCATGTTTCCCGTAACATCATCTGGTTGTACTCGACCTGCTCAACTTTGGATACATCACTTAATTCCTTGAGCAGTTATCTATTATACATTCCTAGCTTCTTCATAAAATACGACCTTGAAATTTTCTTCTAGTTAGGGCTCAAGAAAATCTTTAGCTTTCATTTTCAGTAATTACTCCTTAAGCCCTTGAACTGGTGGAGGCTCAACCTCTGCTGCGGGAATTTCAACATTTGATAGAATCGACCCCAGTGGTCGAGCCTCAAATTATCTCTCTCCTTGGTCGGCAGAGAGTGCACTTTCCCTTTTGAGAACTAGTCCACGCAGCCGAGGTCCCCCTTATCGTATACAACACTTGACGCTTCTGCGATTTCTTGAAAACAATCAACCGTTCGTGGGCCTGATGGTTCAGCTGATTTTGGAGGTTGCGTTTGGGAGAAGGTGGAGTTGGAAAGGTTCAAGGTTAGCTTTAGGTTAGGAGGAGGGGTAGGGGCCTTTATAGCTGAGTAGTTTTCTTGTTGAGGTTCATGAGTGGGTGAGTTAAGAAAGTCAAAAGAGAAGGAGGATATTTGGGGTGACTCAGGTTCTAGTTTAGGTTCTTTGGTAGGCTCATGTAGGTCAATCCCTGAATCTGAATCAGATAGCAAGATGACTTCGATATTTTCCACTGGAAGCTCATATACTACCATAGCCTTTGTCAAATGTTCCTCTTGTTGACCTTTTAGGGAAGTAGTCATTTGTTCCTCACTCACTTCTTCCCCTCCGTCTACCCCTAAACTTTGTACTTCCCCCTCAAGCTGAACTCTAGGGCACTTCACCCCTCAGATGACCAGGGTCGTCCTGATCATCATGTTTTCTTTTGAGAGACTCAGCCTGAGGGCGGCAGAGACTTTGTAAGTCGATAACAACCGATTCTAGCCAATCCACACTTTGTTCAAATCAGCTTCGACCCTCAGAATTAACCCCTGATGATTTTCACAAGAATCAGTGAACATGGCAGCTGGTGTGGCTATCTGGTCTTGTAAAGTCTGGATGGAGGTTGTGTTTTGGACTGTTGGGGTTCCTGGTGGCCACTCCTGAGTTGCAACACCCTTTGACTTCAAGAAAGATAGAAGGGAGGGATGTTGTTCCTCAGAAGCGTCCTTGAGGGCTGCCAAGTCAGCCACACCGGCTTTACGCAGAAGAGCCGTTAGCATCTTGGGAGTTTTCCCTTCATGGCCTGATGCGGACGACATTGGTGTGGCTGCGAGAGGACTCCTTTCCCTCATTTCCTGCATCACCAGCTCGAGATGTAGATCAGGAAGTTTGCGGAGATGTCACGGGGACGTCTTGAATGTGCGGAGGAGTGTTATGGGGTGTGGCGTGAGCTATGCTTGAAGAAGCGGTGGTCACCAGGGGCGACATGTGACCTTGTTCAACATCTCCTCGCTCCGAGCAAGGGGGAGATGGCATATGTGCTTCATCCCCGTGAAATGAAATAGGTTCCCTTTGAGGGGAACATGAGTGGCTTGGGGGGGGTGTTAATGGCGGCTACTGGACTTGTAGCCTTATCTTGACTAGCCCGGCTTTAGGTAGATGGTACTCCCTCAACTCTCATTATTTAGCCCTCAACGGGTCAGAGACGGTGCGTTCGGAATCACCAGCCTCTAGCCTCTCACTACCTCCTCCCTCCCTATCCACACTTATCTCCCACTCACCAGACCCAAAGATATTTTCATTCTCGTCCTTTTCTCCCTCCTCCTCATCGTCAGAAGTGGATGAGTTTGTCGGTTCTGACAGAGCCTCTTCTGGATACACACCCTGGTAATAAACCTGAACCTTCTCTATTCTCCAATCAGCCAGTCTGAGGAGTGACTGGGGAATGTTCATTACGAGCACCCGAGGAAGTTCCCTCGGGAGTTTAAACCTTTGTAGTGCAACGATCTTATTTACATTCGCTTCAGGCCTTTCATGAATCTCATCGCCATTTTCCATCGCATATTGTGTGAGCAGTTGAAGGAATCTCTGGAAGGGAATGAACTTTTTCGCTCCTTTTGTTTCCTTATCTTGTACAACCCTTTTCAGCTCATCAAAAATAAACTGCACGTAGTCGTAGTGGCGGTTGTATGCAAAAGCAGCAAACATTGCAAGCACATGGTAGGATGCGGAGTCGTGGCCGGAGTGTTTCCCGGTGAAACATTTGTTGATTACATCAAAAAATACCCGCCAGTGGGATTGCAGCTGCTTTGTTTTGAAGTCTGCCGGTTTAGAGAGAACAACATCATAACCTAGGGCTTGGAGTTCTTGGAGAGTTTGGTCTTGGTTGGGAATGGGGGCGAAGGTGTATTTGGATACTGAAAAATGTTTAGATGGGAGGCGGAGAATATGGCGAATGGCTTTTAGGGTTAGGCGGATAGGGACAGAATCAACTCTGGTGATGAAGTGAGGGATTACCTCATTGATGAATTTCAAATGGAACCAGAATCGTTGCAGATAGATGCTTGAGACTGCTATGGTTGTGGTGAGGGAATGGAATATGGGGTGGCCTTTGGGAATATCAAAAGTGATATCCTTGGCTTCGGTGCGTAGGAGTGATAGGTCAAGCTGTTAGTTATGCGGAGGGAATTTTGTATGATGGGCACGGTGAAGAAGGGCGTTTTCTGGTAGTTGTTGGTTATTTAGAGGGATTAGATGTCACACCCCGTTACCCCGGTTGGCAACACACACCTCGTTACCCCGGTTGGCAACGAAGCGTGACGTCGCGGAAGCGTAACCATAATCATAACGAACGACCACTATATGGACGTTTTCAAAAACACATTAATTTAACTTCAAATATAAATATTGTTTTACATAACCAAAATACAGCGTAAGTAGTTCTTAAAATTAAAATACACAATTTAGTTTATCCGGAAGGATGCAAGTAAATCTCCGAGTTTGAAAATAATGCGACACCATAATGAACGGAAGCTTTGGAATACTTCCGATAAATGTGCATGTCTCAAACACCTGAAAATACATGCTAAAATACGTCAACAAATTGTTGGTGAGCTCATAGGTTTACGCGAAAATACTAGTTGTATGGACATTATCAGATGAGTTGAATTTATAAAATCATAAATTCTGTGTATGTATTACATAAACCATCATGCAACCGAAGCTTAATTAAAATGAGTTTGCCCTGTGCAGTATTCCCATACGTAATACCGTGTGTTGAATATATATGCACTCGCTGTTAGCCGACCCGAACTAACCCGAATGGGGGACATGACTCCCAATAGATCTATCCAAAATATATTCGCGCTTGCAAATAAATGCAATTAACGGTTCATGATTTGAGGGCTGATGGATCCAAACATGTAATACATATAAGAAATAAACAGTTTTGATGTCCATATGAAAACAGTGCATGTATTTCCACCCCAATAGATAGTGAAAATAGGGACTATGAAGACTCACCGAGCTTGTGATGGCAAAATACGCGCAAAAATGCAAGTTTGCGTTGTTTGATGGGTGATGAAACCGGATGTCTTTAACCGAGTCCTAAATGATAATAAGGACTTAATATCTCTAATATATGATAATATGTATATTTATAGATTTTTATGTCTTAGATCACCCAACATTACATGTTTATAAATAAAACCCACTTAAAACGTCAAGTTTATATATATTTAATTTTCCAGCTTTTTCGGAGGTTTTTCGGCCTACTTTGAGGCTGTTTTTGACCAAGCTCCAAAATATTTTAGGCTTTGGTTTTCTAGGACATTAAACTACTATATACAAAGGATTTTTAGAATCAAGAACAGCCATTTTTCGAGATGTTTAGGTTGGTGAAAAAGCTCGTTAAAAACCCTATGTTGGCCTTTTTGAGCAGTCAAACTTTCGGTTTCCCAAATAATTTCTGGAGGTCTTAAACTCTAAAATAAATTATGAAAACTTCCAGATCTATAGTTAAGATATATATCTAACTTTTGAGACAACTCATTTCGTTAAGTTATGAATTAGTTATGATTTTTCAAAGTCGATATAAATTTTCTGCCGAAAATCCGCAGTTTATAAACTTGAAATAACTTATGATTCTTGTTGTTTATTCAAAGACTACTTGTATGTGTAACATCCCGGATTTGAGCCTGGTACGTGGATTTAATTTACAGGCTCTTTATTTTAATATTATTGCGTTGGTCCAATTAAATTCCGTTTTGTGGATTTAACGTGTCAAGATTGAGTGATACGTGTCTCCGAGTTAATAATTAGTGGATTAATTATCTCCTTGAGATCGTGGCTTTAATTGGTTCTTAATGATATAATTTGTGAAAAAGTGATATCGGGTTCGGGTTAATGGGTTCGGAACCGGATATGGATAAAGACGTACATATGTTGAGCCCCCTTTCTTCTCCTTCCTTATCCTTTTGAGAATAAGAACCCTAAATGTGTGTATGCTCCTGTGTATTGAAGTGTTCTAGCAGCAAGAAGCTTAGATACAAGCTAATTAAGACCTGGAGTTGAAGCTAATTCCCATCATCTTCTTCTTGTTGGTGTTTTGAGAGTTCAACAAGGTAAGAGCTATGAGTTTTGTGGCTAAATCTTGAGATATGTATGTGTTATGTGTAACGTTTGCTTCTGAATTAGTATGGGTTGAATTTATATGATTTAGTGTGTATCTTGTTGTTAAAATTGGGTGTGGGGGTTGAAAACTCCCTGGTTCAGCTATGGAGTTCGAAGGTCAAGACTGAGAGCAGGTACCTGGTCGCGGCGCAACGTGCAGGGGACCGCGGCGCGACGCGCAGAAGGCCGAGGGCGCGACGCGACTGCAGGGGGGCGCGGCGCGGAAATCAGTCTGCCGGAGAAATTCGGTTTGGTCTTTATAGGGGAGTTGAGGGTCGTTAATTGGTTGAGTTCCTTCGGGATATTGTTGAATTGAATTGTTTAGGGTTTTGAGTCTCGTTGGGGGTCTCGTAAAAGAGTTTCGGGGATCGATTATCCGTTCGGGAATGTGTTTTGGGTTTATATTGATTGTGATAGTTATGATTGATTGAATTGCGTGGCTATCGAGCTTGTGTTAATAAGTGAGACCCGTGATGTGTACAGGTGCTAGCCGATCACGTGTCGAGCCGCATTAAGAGTTTCGGATTTCAGTCAAGTTTCGGGTAGTCGGTGAATACTTGAGTTCTTTTCAAACGCACGTGCATTCTTTCGAGTCGTCTATGTGATTGTGATATATAAGTGTATGAGATTGTGATAGCGCGAAGGTATGAGTTTCTCTACCCTATACGTGCTATATGTGTTTGAATTGCAGGTGTCCGCGATATGTGATCGCGCAGGCTGACTGTCCCTAACCAGTCACGAGATATGAGGCTGTATATATACGGCAGTGATATTGCCAGGTCGCTCCTGTGCCTATTGAGTAGCTAACCGCTGCTGTGTGCGGCCTGTTAGCTGGGGAACGGCGTCCCCTTTTGAGCAGAGATATGTGTTATGCATCGAGTTGCATATATGTGACGAGATATATGTGTTGTGTGTGTTATATGTGCTTACCTGCAGTGTCTAACCCTCGCGTACTCACGAGCTGTGCAGCTTATGTTTTCGAGTCCTGTGTGTCTCAGGCAGTCATACCGTGGGGTCGCAGCCACAGTCGCAGCAGCCGAAGTAATTCAAAGATCGTGGGTGTTTGTTGATTGTTGTTATTAGACTCTAGAGCTGTTATCTGTGTCTTGTACTGGATCAGTATTATGTTAGCTTCAGTAATCCGCGTTTATCAGTATTCAGTTGTGTTTATGTATCAGTGTCAGTTTTTGAGATGATGTATGACTTCCATGTTAAAGTTTAATTTAGCAGTGTTTTCCGCTAATCCTGTGACATGTGCATTATGAGATAATTGCTTTATTGCCACCTATGTATTGTATTGACGTGGCATTTGTGTGAGAAATGTGGGTGTTACAGCTTGGTATCAGAGCTTGTGGTTTCAGTATTGAGTATCAGTGGATGCTTGTGCTCTTACCGTGTTCAGATTCGTGGGATTCTTCCCTGAGACTGAGTATTAGCGGAATTAACTAACCTAGCTTATTGTATAACGCTGGGTGGTCGATCTGTTTTCTTACCTTTGTGATATGTGCAGGTGATTATGGCAGATCATGGAGAGGGTCCAGGGCCAGAGAGACAAGCGGGAGACGAGTATGTCCGCCGGTCAGAGATGTTATCAGTATTGATTGAATTCTACAGAGAGAGGGATAGAGAGAGAGATCAGCAGCGACAGAGAGCTGATCCGCCTCCGGTGACCAGTGTCGAGACGGGGGTTGGGGCATCTTCTTCTTCTGCTCCGCGAGGTGGGTCCTTTAAGGACTTTATGGCGGGAGCCCTACCTCAGTTCCGAGGCGGTGGTGAGCCAGGTGCGGCTATGGCTTGGAGGTCTGGAGCGCCGGTTTCTACACCTCCAGCAGGGCAGTATGTCAGTCCAGCAGTATGTAGACAGATTTAATGAGTATGCTCAGTTCGCACCTCAGCACGTGGATTCAGAGGTCCGTAAGGCCGATGCCTTTATTGACGGTTTGAGATCGGACATTCGGGAGTTTGTCGGGCTTCACGACACCCCGATATTTGCGAGAGCCTTAGAGTTGGCTCGTATTAGAGAGAGAGAGATCGAGAGGCAGAGAGGTCAGCCTCCATCTCAGAGACAGAGGATATCGTCCGAGCAGTCCCGTAGTTACTACCGAGAGCCCCAGGAGTTCCAGAGAGAGAGACAGCCTGAGCAGTAGCAGGTTCAGGGGCAGGGTTTAGGATTTCGCAGAGACAGAGATAGGGGCAGAGACCGTAGGTCCAGGAGGTCTGGGCAGTATCAGGGATCAGGGACGGCTAGTCAGAGTCAGGGGCAGACTTCCCGTTACAGTGCTCCGAGTCAGAGTCAGAGCAGCGTGGGGCAGGGGTCCCAGCCGTCAGGGAGCCGGGCAGACAGTTCAGCTGGGGAGAGAGACAGTCCGAGGTGTCGCCGTCGCCATTCCGGTCCTTGTACATCGGAGCAGCCCAGATGTTATCGCTGTGGTCAGTATGGCCACACATCATTTACATGTACTTCGAGGGATTCCCTGTGCTTCCGCTGTGGGAGGCCAGGTCATATAGTCAGAGATTGCCCAGATGCGCCGCCTGCTGTACAGGGAGCGAGTACCAGCAGTGCTAGAGCCGAGCCATCATCTTCGAGCCGCCGTGAGTCAGCGCCCAGAGGCAGGGGTAGAGTATTTCAGGCCACGGCAGAGGAGGCCCGCGAGTCTACCGATGTGGTATCTGGTACGTATATTCTGAACGGGCTTAGTGCTCGTATTTTGTTTGATTCTGGAGCAGATCGCTCGTATGTGTCTGTTGTGTTCTGTGCATATTTTTCTGTGCCTGCTACTGTTTTATCTGTGCCGTTAGTCGTTGAGAGAGTAGTCGGTAGTACGGCTTAGTGAGTCGGGTGTACAGAGATTGTGTCCTAGAGATCGAAGCTCACCGGTTTTTGATTGATTTACTGCCGATAGAGATTAGCAGTTTCGATGTGATAGTGGGTATGGATTGGATAACAGCCAAGTAGGCCGATATTCTGTGCGCGAAAAAGATGATCCGGATACCCATTTCAGACAGTGAGACGGTGACTGTGTATGGCGAGAGGCGCCGAGGCGAGATCGGCATTGTGTCTATGGCCCGAGCTCAGAGATGTGTTGCGAAGGGGTGCGAGACCTTTCTGGCCTATGTTGTTGACGCCAGATTAGAGAAGAAGACCCTAGCGGATATACCAGTGATTCGAGAGTTCCCTGAGGTATTCCCAGAGGAGTTGTCTGGGTTACCGCCAGATCGTCAGGTCGAGTTCCGTATTGACCTTATCCCTGGAGCGGTGCCTATTGCGAAGACGCCTTATAGGCTGGCACCTACTGAGATGCGAGAGATGATGTCGCAGCTTCAGGAATTGCTTGATCGTGGATTTATCCGTCCGAGTTCGTCCCCGTGGGGAGCCCCCGTGCTGTTCGTGAAGAAGAAGGACGGTTCTATGCGGATGTCTATCGACTATCGAGAGTTGAATAAAGTGACGGTGAAGAACCGTTATCCGCTTTCACGTATCGACGATCTGTTCGATCAGCTACAGGGTTCGAGCTTCTTTTCGAAGATAGATCTGAGATCGGGGTATCATCAGCTGAGAGTCAGAGATGAGGACGTGCCGAAGACTGCATTCCGGACGAGATACGACCATTATCAGTTTCTAGTCATGCCCTTCGGACTAACTAACGCACCCGCGGCATTCATGGATTTGATGAACAGGGTGTGTAGATCTATGTTGGATCGGTTCGTGATAGTGTTCATTGACGACATCCTGATATACTCGAGGAGTGCCGAGGACCACGAGCAGCACTTGCGAGAGGTTTTGACTGTGCTGCGAGAGGAGCGACTTTATGCAAAGTTCTCCAAGTGCGAGTTCTGGTTGCGCGAGGTCCAGTTTCTGGGGCATGTTGTGAGCGCCGAGGGTATTTCAGTGGATCCGGTGAAGATTGAGGCCGTTATGAGTTGGGAGCCGCCAAAGACCGTGCCTGAGGTCCGTAGCTTTTTGGGACTAGCCGGGTATTACCGCCACTTCATTCAGGACTTTTCAAGGATTGCCAGGCCGTTGACGAGATTGACACGGCAGTCCGTTCCTTTCGTGTGGTCCGATGAGCAGGAGTCAGCCTTCAGGGAGATGAAGTCCCGGTTATGTCAGGCTCCAGTGTTAGCGTTGCCCGAGGGTACAGAGGATTTCGTGGTCTATTGTGATGCATCAGGTACCAGTTTGGGTTGTGTTCTGATGCAGCGAGGAAAAGTGATTGCGTATGCGTCGCGACAGTTGAAGACTTATGAGGAAAATCATACCGTGCACGACCTTGAGTTAGATGCGATAGTGTTCGCTCTGAAGATATGGCGTCATTATCTGTACGGTTCGCGATTTGTAGTGTATACAGATCATAAGAGTCTTTAGTACCTGTTCAGTCAAAAGGAGCTGAATATGAGACAGCGACGCAGCCTTGAGTTACTGAAGGATTATGACTGCGAGATTCAGTACCATCCTGGTAGGGCCAATGTGGTGGCCGATGCGTTGAGCCATAAGGCGTGTGGCCAGACGGTGGTTTCCCGAGCAGCGAGGCTCGAGGTCACATCGACTCTTGTGGAGAGTCTGAGGCATGCTCAGCTAGAGGGTTTGCGGGCGGAGAATGTGAAAAGAGAGCGGCTTGCGGGACAGCTTGAGATGTTGAGCAGAGATAGCGGAGGTTTATGGGTGTTTTGTGATCGAGTCTGGGTTCCGAGAGTCGGTAATCTGCGGCAGTTGATCTTAGATGAGTCGCACCGATCGAGGTTATCTATCCACCCCGGGAGCACCAAGATGTATAGAGATCTGCGCGAGTTCTATTGGTGGCCAGGGATGAAGAGAGATGTGGGCCGATATGTCGAGGAATGTATGACTTGTCTGCGTGTTAAAGCCGAGCATCAGAAGCCTCACGGACATTTGCAGCCTTTAGAGATCCCAGAGTGGAAGTGGTATCATATCACGATGGACTTCATCGTCAGACTTCCACGCACCGTTCGAGGCAATGATATGATCTGGGTGATTGTGGATCGGTTGACGAAGAGTGCTCACTTTCTAGCGGTTCGGGGCACCATCACTATGGATCAGTTAGCTCGGTTATACATCAGTGAGATAGTGTCGAGGCATGGCGTTCCGATGTCGATTACGTCCGATAGAGATGCACGGTTTACTTCGAGGTTCTGGCAGAGCTTTCAGCGTGAGATGGGAACGAGAGTTCAGTTGAGCACAGCGTACAGACCTCAGACATACGGGCAGACAGAGCGGACGAATCAGACTCTCGAGGATATGCTCCGAGCTTGTGCGATAGATTTCAGTGGTAGTTGGGACGTTCACTTGCCGTTGGTCGAGTTCGCGTACAACAACAGCTACCATTCCTCCATCAAGATGGCTCCATTCGAGGCACTGTATGGGCGTAAGTGCCTAACCCTGGTGTGTTGGGGCGAGGTCGGCGAGCGACCTATCAGTGGGCCCGAGTTGTTACAGGAGACGAGCGATAAGCTGGCGGTTATCCGCGAGCATATGAGAGTAGCGCAGAGTCGGCAGAAGAGTTATGCCGATCGTCGTTTGACTGAGCTCGAGTTCAGTATTGGGGACCGTGTGATGCTGAAAGTATCGCCGTGGAAGGGAGTTATCAGATTCAGGCATCGAGGTAAGCTGAGTCCACGGTACATCGGTCCGTTTGAGATCATCGGCAGAGTTCGAGATCAGGCGTATAGATTGAGGTTGCCTCCCGAGCTGGCCGGAGTCCGCGATACCTTTCATGTGAGTCACCTGAGGAAATGTCTGGCCAAGAACGATCAGTTTGTGCCGTTATCTGAGATCACCGTGGACAATCATCTGAGATATGTGGAGCAGCCTGAGGCGATTACCGACCGTAAAGTGAAGAGATTGCGGAATAAAAGGATCGTGCTAGTACTCGTTCAGTGGAGGCATCATAAGGGTACTAGTGCTACCTGGGAGCCCGAGGCCGAGATGAGGAGTCGATATCCGCACCTGTTCCCGAGTCCGAGCTAGATTCCGGGACAGAATCTTTTTAAGAGGAGAGGATTTGTAACATCCCGGATTTGAGCCTGGTACATGGATTTAATTTACTGGCTCTTTATTTTAATATTATTGCGTTGGTCCAATTAAATTCCGTTTTGTGGATTTAACGTGTCAAGATTTAGTGATACGTGTCTCCGAGTTAATAATTAGTGGATTAATTATCTCCTTGAGATTGTGGCTTTAATTGGGTCTTAATAATATAATTTGTGAAAAGTGATATCGGGTTCGGGTTAATGGGTTCGGAACTGGATATGGATAAAGACGTACATATGTTGAGCCCCCTTTCTTCTCCTTCCTTATCCTTTTGAGAATAAGAACCCTAAATGTGTGTATGCTCCTGTGTATTGAAGTGTTCCAGCAGCAAGAAGCTTAGATACAAGCTAATTAAGACCTGGAGTTGAAGCTAATTCCCATCATCTTCTTCTTGTTGGTGTTTTGAGAGTTCAACAAGGTAAGAGCTATGAGTTTTGTGGCTAAATCTTGAGATATGTATGTGTTATGTGTAAGGTTTGCTTCTGAATTAGTATGGGTTGAATTTATATGATTTAGTGTGTATCTTGTTGTTAAAATTGGGTGTGGGGGTTGAAAACTCCCTGCTTCAGCTATGGAGTTCGAAGGTCAAGACTGAGAGCAGGTACCTGGTCGCGGCGCGACGCGCAGAAGGCCGCGGCGCGACGCCCAAAAGGCCGAGGGCGCGGCGCGACTGCAGGGGGGCGCGGCGCGGAAATCAGTCTGCCGGAGAAATTTGGTTTGGTCTTTATAGGGGAGTTGAGGGTCGTTAATTGGTTGAGTTCCTTCGGGATATTGTTGAATTGAATTGTTTAGGGTTTTGAGTCTCGTTGGGGGTCTCGTAAAAGAGTTTCAGGGATCGATTATCCGTTCGGGAATGTGTTTTGGGTTTATATTGATTGCGATAGTTATGATTGATTGAATTGCGTGGCTATCGAGCTTGTGTTAAAATGTGAGACCCGTGATGTGTAGAGGTGCTAGCCGATCACGTGCCGAGCCGCATTAGGAGTTTCGGATTTCAGTCAAGTTTCGGGTAGTCGGTGAGTACTCGAGTTCTTTTCAAACGCACGTGCATTCTTTCGAGTCGTCTATGTGATTGTGATATATAAGTGTATGAGACTGTGATAGCGCGAAGGTATGAGTTTCTCTACCCTATACGTGCTATATGTGTTTGAATTGCAGGTGTCCGCGATATGTGATCGCGCAGGCTGACTGTCCCTAACCAGTCACGAGATATGAGGCTGTATATATATGGCAGTGATATTGCCAGGTCGCTCATGTGCCTATTGAGTAGCTAACCGCTGCTGTGTGCGGCCTGTTAGCTGGGGAACGGCGTCCCCTTTTGAGCAGAGATTTGTGTTATGCATCGAGTTGCATATATGTGACGAGATATATGTGTTGTGTGTGTTATACGTGCTTACCTGCAGTGTCTAACCCTCGCGTACTCACGAGCTGTCCAGCTTATGTTTTCGAGTCTTGTGTGTCTCAGGCAGTCATACCGTGGGGTCGCAGCCACAATCGCAGCAGCCGAAGTAATTCAGAGATCGTGGGTGTTTGTTGATTGTTGTTATTAGACTCTAGAGCTGTTATCTGTGTCTTGTACTGGATCAGTATTATGTTAGCTTCAGTAATCCGCGTTTATCAGTATTCAGTTGTGTTTATGTATCAGTGTCAGTTTTTGAGATGATGTATGACTTCCATGTTAAAGTTTTAATTAGCAGTGTTTTCCGCTAATCCTGTGACATGTGCATTATGAGATAATTGCGTTATTGCCACCTGTGTATTGTATTGACGTGGCATTTGTGTGAGAAATGTGGGTGTTACATATGAAAGTTATAAAAGTTATAAAACACATATATATCACTTGATTTCATAATATTAACACTTTTATGATGTGTTCATATATTCATAAAACATTTAAAGAAACAACTTAAAAACAAAAACTAGAAATTTATAAACTTGAGTTTTTATGAAACTTGTTGTTGTTGGTGATTATATATATTATGCAAGACTTATATAAACATAAATGTAAGATGAAATAAGTTAGTATTTACTTACTTTGAATTGTTTAGAGTATGATTTTGAGTAGAAGTTGAAATCTTTGCAAGATATGCACCAAGAACACTTGAATTTCACCAAAAACACTTGAATGAAAAGGTTTGTGATGTGTGTGGGTGTGGATCCGGTTTTTAGAGAGGGAAAGAAGAGTTTTTGGTGTGGTGAAAATGAATGAAATGCCTCTCTATTTATAGAAGATAAAAAGTGATGAAATGATGAAAAAGAGATGGAGGATGTGTGCACCTTTTGGCAAAATGATTATGTTTAAAGTAATATTAAAAAAATAGAAGTCAACCCCTAAAAACACATGCCTATAGTCAGCCATATACATGTATTATACATGTATTTTCATTTTTTTGTATTAAAGTATTTAGAAATGTATTCTTGTATTTCCCTTTTCTTGTAATTTCATAAATACTTTTGGATGCATTGTTTTAAAGAATTGTTCGAGTAGTTTAGCATGGTGCGAGCGACCTCTACAAGGGTACGATTTCGTCTTTCAATGATGTCATTCTATTGAGGAATTCGTGCGACTGAGAACTGATGGTGAATACCCTTGGATCGTAGGAAACTTTCTACTACCAAGTTCTTATATTCTGTGTCGTTGACTGATCTGATTGATTGCATTGACAGCTGCTGTTGGGTCTCAACACTTTTGATGAAATCGATGATTTCTTGAGCTGTCTCATCCTTGGATCGAAAGAATTTAACCCAGGTATATCGTGAGTAGTCGTCAACGATAACCAACACATACCGCTTCACGTTTATGCTTTGCGTTCGCATAGGACCGCATAAATCCATATATAGTAACTCCAGAACTCTTTTTGACGATGGTTCGGGCTTTGGCTTATGAGATGATCTCTTCATCTTTTTTTTTTCTCACACTCTCCACATAAGTGATCCTTTTCATATCGAAGCTCTGGGAGACCCTTAACCAATTGTTTCAAAGCCAGCTTGTTCAGGTTTTCAAAGTTCAAGTGGGATAGTCTCTGATGCCATAACCAGGAGTCCTTTGAAGAGGCTTTGGATAATAGGCAGATACTATCCTTGACCATTAGCTTGGCAACATCTATGGTGTAAAGGTTTGAGTTGCGGGAACCAGTTGATATTTCAATTCGGTCACCGCTCTTGACACTGCAATTTCTGGCCTTAAACTTTACTTCTATTCCTTTGTCACAGAGTTGGCTTATGCAAAAGAGGTTATGAGATAGCCCTTCGACATAGTCAACGTCCTTGATGACTAGATTGCAGAGAAATAAATCACCGTATCCCTTTATCTGAGCATGATTGTCATTTCCGAACCTAACTGTTCCACAGTATTGCTCTACGATGTTTGATAGCAACTCTTTTCTCCCAGTCATGTGCTTGGAGCAACTCGAATCCATATACCAAACGGATTTTGCCTTTAAAGAAAATTGATTACGATGATGATCTTTAGGCATATGAAATAAATCCATGACTTTTAAAAGCGACATGCTGAACCGAATTGTTCAGAAAACATGTTGGATTAAGACCGGGTCCTGAGTAGTGTGCACAGAAGCCAAACACATCAGTTTATTGGAAAAGATTGCACATAAACTGATTCACGAAAGAACGGGTCCTAGTCTGAGTTAACTAGAAGCCATTTCATTGAATTGCGAGTCTTAATCTGAAGTAACCTAGAAGCATCTGCATTAAATCATACAACTTTGGGCACTCATTTTAAGATGGGTCCATTTTGGTTAGGTGTTCCAGATGCATATGTCACATTCATAGTTTTAGGAACCCATGTTGCACTATGCAGAACCTTTTGGAATCCATTTGGATTTGAATCCAACTGGCTTTGAAACCTTAGGCGATGAACTTGCTTTTGGCTTGGGACTTTTTGAAACCAGTTTTGTATTTGGTTTTGGTGTCGGCCTAGGCAAAATACATGAATCAGTCTTTGAAGAGGCCAACGATGCACTGTTTTTATTTTTCTTTTTACGAATTCATTTTTCTGCGTATGACACATATTTATTCATTTATGGTACTTGACATCTAAACCGAGTAGGACATAAAGCAATCATGTCAGCAAATGAAGATTCAAACATGACAACGAATCTGTTACAGAACAATCATTGTTTTCAGAGATTACATTTTCCCTATCTCTAGAAGCAAACACACTTGGAATTACAACCTTCTTCACAAAAAACATGAAAACTCTTGCATAGTCGTTTTGGGAATCCCTCATACATGATCTGTAGGTACCAAACAAGGAGAGTCAGTACTTTCGGAAGACTTGGATTTAGAGAGATTACCTTGGTGAGTGGGTTTCTTCGAAGACTTTGATTTACTCTTAGCCTTCTCGGAAACCTCAGCTTTTGAAGATGTCAAACACTCACCTTTGAGAATGTTTAAAGGAACTTCAATCGTGTTTTTACCTTTGTCAATTGATGTATGTGGGACACTGGTTGGTGGAGAGTTATTTGAACCTTGTAAATGAGAACTTAACCTTTCTGAAACTGTGTTTAACTGTTCTTTGTAAATGGTTAACTCTACACTTTGTTCAAAAGTTTGCCCCCACCAGTAGGTTCGGAAACCAAAGGATTTCCCGCATCAGATCAGGAAGAAGCAATCAGGTTGCGAATCTCGTGAAAACTCTGCTGCATCTCTGTGCGGCTGCTCGTCCGTCACATCTCGTATATATCGAGTCATGTATCTCATCATCCAAGTCTCACGAGGGGTTAGCAGCCCTCCCTCGGGTCCAATATCATCATTTAAGTCATAATCATCCTCACGCCCTTCATCGGTATGTTTGATATCCTCTGACTCAACAACGACTAGCTCCTTGCGCGGAATACGGTGACTCTCTTCATCACCCATGATGCTGAAGTTGAATTTATGAATTAAATTCAAAATTTCAATATATTTTCATGCTTGATTAATTTCTGGTTTGCTCATAAGGGTATATGTTTATATAATTATGAAGGTTATAGTTAAACCATATCTTTACCGTACCCAATTTCCTAAGGCCATTAGGATAGAGTTTATCTCGTACAATCACAACTTACACTACTAGTGATCTTATGGTTTAAGACTAAGCACCAAAAAAGTACTTAATTCACTTAAATCGAACCTGTCTCTGATAATTGAAACGGCCAGTTCTAATAATGATCAGTGATATGAATCACTTATGTTTTTGTGTGTTTTTGTTATGTTTTAGTGTGTTTAAGGCAAGAAAAGTGGTACTGCTAATGTAATTTATTTGTTGCAGTTGTTTGGCAAGAAAAGTAAGCAAATTGGTAGCTGGAAGAGTGAAAGAGTACAAGGCGTCCAACGCAGCGTCCCAGACGCCGAAGGAGCATTCCGAAGTGGACGATTACAGAAGCTGAGCGTCCTGAGGGTATGGTGCGGCATCTTGGCCAGCGTTCTGGACGCTGGGATCGATGCTGGTGCGCCAGTTGCTGCGGAATAGTGCTTTTGAGGGAAACAGTTACCACATTTGAGAGGGTTCGCGTGTTGGAGAACACACACACAGAGGGCAGTTTCTGGAGGGCGAATAAGAAGAGGAAACAACCAGACGGATCGTTGATTAAGCATTTGGCATCCAATTCCTTGTGTTTACACATTATTGGTAGTTTGTATGTCTTCATCTATGTCAATCTTTGTTAGTATGCTAGTCCAAGCTACGCTTGGCTAAATACATTCTGGTGTTTGTTCTTAAGTTTGCATATTATGGCATGAACGGATGTTATGTTAATTTCAGTTCCATTTGTGCTTAAAGGGGTTGTGGTCATATTTGTGAATGAATGAATGGTTGTTAAACAATGAGTATTGTATGTAACAGTGTATAGTGGTACCATTAGTTGTGCTAACTCGATGCAAAAGGGAAAGAATATTAATTGAATCACATACGTAGTTTTAAGAATATTGGTTGTGGAGACTGACTCATTTATATGGAAACTGTTATCTGGAATACATTTGAATGAATTAACTTGATTAGACAATGGTTGTGTATGGAACAGTTTATATCAATATCATTGGTTGTGCCAACTTCCTATGAGGGAGAAAGACAACGAATTGAGTGATATACGTTGTCTTCAGAGCATATATTGTGAATTCGAATTTGTCCACATAAAGTTGTGTCTTTAGCATTCCGAATTGCCATGATATGTATAACAAGAGAGCAAGCACCCATTCTCTTTAAGTGAAACTCTTTAACTCAATTTCTTATGTTAGAACGCAATAGTAGCAATCGATAGTTGTAGGTTATTAATTAAAAGCAAATGATTATAATTTCAATTTAAACAGTCTCTAAAGCTAAGTTAACGACCTGACTTTCCCTGTGGATTCGATCCCACTTACCCTATCTATATAGTGTTTGGGTTATTTTTGATACTCATACGACTAGGTCCATCAAAATAGCGTCGTTGCTGGGGAATGACAACGCTTGTTAAATTAGTTTTGGATTAACTGTTTCTGTAAATATTCTTGTTTATAGCAGCTAGTTAGTTCCTTTTTGTTTTCTTTTATTTATTTCAGTTAATTTCAATTATTTTTATTTCTCTCAACATTCTAAACAGCAAAGTTTAGAATCTTCATGTGTGTGTGTGTATCTCAAGTATATGCATACTCGTCATTCTGGGAGAACTTCGCCACTGCAATTCGAGATAGAGATAGAAAGGACTGCTCATTCACTAAGAAAGCAAGATAAAGGATATTGGCCTAGTGGTGAGCCTAGTACAACAAAGACATCCGATTCAGAAGAGCAATTTGTACATTCAGAAGCATCTGAGAGTGATAGTGAACTCAACGTAAATATGGGGGATGACAGGAGGACTGTGGAGTCCCATTACAGACCGAGTGATGTCCCTAATATGTCACCTATCCAGTACCCTAAAGTTGAAAATGAGCCGGAGATAAAGACTCACTTATTTAGCATTATTCCTCAGTTTCATGGGACGAAGAGCGAAGAGCCATATGATCACCTAGCCGAATTCTCAGCTATTTGCAAGGTCAATAGAGTACAAAGGCTACCCGTGGACACTCTCAAATTGAGATTGTTCCCTTTTTACTTGAAGGACAAGGCCAAACATTGGTTCACTTCATTACCCGCAAACAGTATTCGTAATTGGGAGGAGATGAAAAGGGTTTTCCTCAATGATTTTTCCTCAATTAGCAAAACCACTGAAAAGAGGAACATCATTACTAGCTTCAAGTAGAAACCAGGGGAGCAATTCCATGAGGCGTTCGGGAGCTTGAATGAGATGTTGCGGGCATGCCCACATCATGAGGTGCCTAAGTGGATGCTGGTGAAGAACTTCTTTGATGGTATTAGTCAGGAAAGTAGAAACATGATTACAGCAGCCTCGGGGGGTACATTCTTGGCCAAGGAGCATGATGAAGCTTGGGAACTATTAGCACAGTTGGCTAAGGGGTCTAAGGTACAAGCTGGGTCAGATACATCAACTGGAGTCCAAGTTTTGGGAATTGCTAACATATGGAAAATGGATGTCTCTTCAAATATGGAGTCTCTTAGCAAAAAGATGGATGACCTAATGAGGAAGGAGCAGGCTGAACATAGAGCTCCTATTATGTGTGTCACGTGTGGGGAGCATACTCATACATCAGAGTTTTGCTACCATGTTCAAGGGGAGCAAGCTGGTGAGATTTCTGGATTCCGATCACGGCAAGATAGGTTTGACCCCCACTGAGAAACTTACAATCCTGGGTGGAGGCGTCATCCTAACTTTTGTTGGAGGGACGATCAGAGGTTGAGGAATATGCAAAACCCAGATTTGACCAAGGGAATAGATACTCGCAGAACAGGAACTTCTACAGTGGTGCATCATCTGGTACTATGGAAGAGAAGGAACCTGCAGTTCATGAAGCTCCAAAGGACTCAAAGATGGATCAACTCATGGACTATCTTAAGCAACAACCGTATGTTCAGACTAAGTCATGCGCTAGCTTCGAAAAGCAGATGGGACAGATCGCAGATCAGCTCACGAAAAGAGACGAAGGTAGAATGCCAAGTAATACCCAAGTTAATCCTTCTCATTCCAAGGGTAAAGAGAAGCAGGCAGTACATGAGGTGGAAGAGCTGAATGAAGTTAGTGAGTTGCAGAAAGTGACTACTTTACATAGTGGAAAGAAGGTGGACGACAAAGTGGTGATGCCGGAAGTGGAAGAAATGGAGAGTGATGTTGACGAGGTAGTCGGTGAGGGAAAATCAATCCCACATTCAGAATCTGAGAAGGAAGTCAAGTTGAAGAAGCAAGTTCATTTTGAAGAAGTGGTAGTTGAAAAGGAAGAACAACCGAGGCCTGAACCAACACCTCCATATCCATTAGCACTAGAGGATCCGAGCAGGCCAGCGTTTGGCAAGAAAGGGCTACAGATAGGGGATTTATTGGAGACATTCAATCAAGTGAGAATCAACATCCCATTGGTGAAAGCATTGCAGCAAGTTCCAGCTTATGCTATGTTTTTGAAGGACTTGTGCACCCAGAAGCACAAATTCCACACGGCTTTGCCGAAGCAAATCACTCTCACGGAGCAGGTAAGTGTCGTAGAATCAATTTCATTGCCACCAAAGCTTAAGGATCCAGGTTCATCTCTTATCTCTATTACTATTGGTGATGTTAGGATTAAGAAAGCATTGTTAGACTTAGGAGCGAGTGTTAACATACTCCCTGGAAACTCATTTGATCAGCACGACTTAGGAAGCCTAACACCCACTGATGTGGTGTTACAACTCGCTGATCGATCTACTAAGATTCCAAGGGGCTTGTTAACCGATGTAATTATAAAAGTTGAAGATTTCTATTACCCGGTAGATTTTCTTGTTTTAGATTCAGATCAAAGGAGTCGGGACAATCAACCCGCAATCATTTTGGGCAGGCCCTTTTTGGCCACTATAAACGTTCAAATAAATTGCAGGACGGGTGTCCTCGACTTAGCTTTTAGGAATAGAAAGTTGAAGTTGAATGTTTTCAATGCTGTCCATAACGTTTCTTGTGATTCAGAGTGCTATTTGATTGACTATATTGATGAGTTACCAAGATCACAAGCACCATTAATGACCAGTAGGGATGAACTGGGTATATATTGTCACACCAAGAGTAGGAAGTAGTTAATGGGGGTGGTTGATGAGTTTAGAGGAGATGGTTGGAGGAACAAAGCAGAATAAGCAACCTCTGTGGTCGTTAAAGTTTGAGAAGTTGCCCGAAAATCTTCCTGAGTCAATTAAACCTTCTTTAGAGCAAGCTGCTACCTTGGAACTTAAATCCTTACCTACACATCTTAAGTACGTATTCTTAGGGCCACAGGAAAGCTTGCCGGTGATTATAGCTTCAGATTTGACGGAGAAGGAAGAAAGAGCATTAATTGAGGTTTTGGGAAAGCATAACGCAGCTATGGGTTGGACAATCTCTGATCTCAAGGGGATAAGTCCTACGATTTGCATGCATAGAATCATAACTGAGGCTGACATTAAACCCTCAAGGGACGCACAACGAAGGCTCAATCCAAATTTGAGAGAAGTGGTAAAGAAGGAGGTGCTGAAATGGTTGGATGCAGGTATTATATACCCCAATTCTGACAGCCAGTGGGTCAGCCCTACATAGACCGTGCCTAAAAAGTCTGGGGTAACAGTGATCAATACGGATGATGGGTAGATTGCAACTAGGCCACATCAAAGGACCATTTCCCTCTACCTTTCGTAGACCAGATTGTTGAAAAGTTAGCTGGGCAGAAGTACTACTGTTTTTTGGATGGTTATTCGAGGTACAATCAGATCCCTATTCACCCTGATGACCAAGAGAAGACCACGTTTACCTGTCCTTATGGGGCATTTGCTTACCGACGAATGCCGTTTGGGTTGTGTAATGCTCCTGCTACCTTTCAGCGATGCATGATGGCGATATTTACGGATATGGTAGGAGGTTCCCTAGAAATTTTTATGGATGACTTCTCCATTTTTGACAAGACGTTTGAAGGGTGTTTACACCACTTGAGCAAGTTTTGAAGAGGTGCACTGAGACTAATTTGGTGCTAAGCTGGGAAAAGAGCCATTTTATGGTCAAGGAAGGAATTGTACTAGGCCATGTGGTTTCTGAGAATGGAATGGAAGTGGATAAAGCTACGATCCAACTTATATCATCACTACCACCACCAAGTGTGAAGGAGTTAGATCATTTTTGGGGCATGTTGGATTTTATAGAAGATTTATCAAGGACTTTAGCACAATCTCCAAGCCTGTGCAATTTTCTAGTGAAAGATGTTGAGTTCGTATTTGATGAGGCATGTTTGAAGGCATTCGAGTTGTTAAAAGCAAAGCTTGATGCTCCTATTTTGCAGTCACCAGATTGGACTAAGCCGTTTAGGATTATATGCGATGCAAGTG
Source organism: Centrapalus pauciflorus (assembly GCA_020465985.1). Lineage (NCBI taxonomy): Eukaryota > Viridiplantae > Streptophyta > Magnoliopsida > Asterales > Asteraceae > Centrapalus > Centrapalus pauciflorus. The sequence goes on from JAANYP010002636.1 coordinate 152,415, forward strand.
ACTTTGCGGTAGGAGCAGTATTGGGACAGAGAGTAGATAAGGAACCAGTTGTAATCCACTATGCCAGCAAGATGAATTCGGAAGCCCCACAAAATTACACTACTACAGAGAAGGAGTTGCTGGCAGTGGTGTATGCGTTTGATAAGTTTCGTGCTTCTGTATGGGGAGCTAAAGTGATAATCTATTCTGATCATAGTGCATTAAAGTACCTCTTGAATAAGAAAGATGCTAAGCCCAGGCTGATACGGTGGATTCTACTGTTGCAAGAGTTTGATTTGGAGATAAGTAAAAGAAGGCTTCAGAGAATGTGGTGGCTGACCACTTGTCTAGGTTGCCTACATTGGTCCCAAATGCGATTGAAGTGATCAAAGCGTCTTTTCCTGATGAGCAACTCTTGTTTGTGTCTAAATTACATTGGTTCGCTAACTTAGTCAATTATTTTGAGACAGGTAAGACGCCAAGCTACTGGACATCTCAGCAGAGGAAGAGTTTCTATGCCCAAGCCAAGTACTATGTCTGGGACGAACCTGATTTATTCAAAATTGGTGCTGATCATATCATTGGAAGATGTGTTCTGGAGACTGATCAACTTGATATTCTCACCCACTGCCATAGTTTAGCATGTGGGGGACACTTTAGTGCCAAGAAAACAGCTCATAAGGTTTTAGATTGTGGTTTCTTTTTGCCATCCTTGTTCAAGGATGCTTATGAGTATGTCAAATCTTGCCTTAGATGCCAACAGGTTGGGGGAATCTACAAGAGAGATCAGATGCCCATGGTTCCCATATTAGAAGTAGAAATCTTTGATGTTTGGGGAATAGACTTTATGGGCCCATTTCCTGTTTCCTTTGGGTATGAGTATATTTTAGTGGCTGTAGACTATGTGTCTAAGTGGGTTGAGGCTGAGGCAACAAGGTATAATGATAACAAAGTTGTGTGTAAGTTTGTGAAAAAGAACATTTTCTCACGACATGGGATCCCGAGAGCTATTATTAGTGATGGAGGAACCCATTTCAAAAGTATCAAGTTTCACACTTTGTTAAAACATTATGGGGTCACTCACCGTGTTGCCACTCCTTACCACCCACAGACAAGTGGTCAAGTGGAGGTGTCTAATAGAGAGGTTAAAAGGATCTTAGAGAAAACTGTAAAGACTAGTCGCAAAGACTGGTCTTTAAGATTAGATGATGCATTGTGGGCTTACAGGACTGCTTATAAAACCCCCATTGGCATGTCACCATACAGATTGGTTTATGGGAAACCTTGTCATTTACCTGTGAAACTAGAGCATAGGGCTACTTGGGCTATTCGAAATGCTAACTTTGATATTGCTGATGTAGGTAAAATAAGGAAGTTTCAGCTGGCAGAGCTAGAATGGAGGCTTATGAGAGTGCAAAGATCTACAAAGAGAAGACTAAGCAGTTCCATGACAAGCACTTGAGGAAGAAGAATTTTGTGGCTGGTAACAAAGTTTAGCTTTTCAACTCACGCCAAATTGTTTCCAGGTAAGCTCAGGAGTAAGCATGGACATTCCTGTATTGTGAATGGTCACAGGCTTAAGACTTATGTTGAAGGTCCTATCAAAGATGAAGGTGACCAAGCGAAATTAATTGAGGTAGTGGCTCTTGAGGAGCCAACCTATTCATCTCTGTAAGTAAAGCCGGTACTGAATTTTGTGGGTATATTCACAGCAAACCCTCACGAGACTAAACTCGTCCATCCAAGTAATTGGATGGTTTAAAGGCTTGCTACACATGCTAAGTGTAGTCGTGCTCCCTACGAAAATGGTGGTTTTTGTGTTTTGTTAATTTTGTGTAGGATAGTTTAGTGTACATATTTAACTTAGAAAAGAGCAGGAGTGTCAGTTATAGAGTAAGTTGCGAGTTAGAGAGGTTTTGGCGCAAGTATTGAAGGAGACTGAGTGGTAGCGTCCTAGTGAGCATTTAGGACGCCAGAATTAATTCGGAAACATAGTGGTAGCATAGGCTAGACGTTCGTGTAGAGGTTCAGACGCCACAATAGCGATCTAGACGCCAATTCAGATGCCACAGTGCAGTTCTAAAACGCGCATAAGTGTGCGGCGTCTTAGTGAGCGTCCTCGACGCCAAGAGAAATTCTAAAACAGAAGGATAGCATCCCTGGGACGCTCAAAACAGCCGCATCGACGCTACTTGGCCATCTCAGACGCCGTATAGGACGCTACCTCACCTTTCCCTCATTTAAACTCCTAATCCGCGTCATTAATTCACACCTATCGTTCCCCTTTCACTAAAAAACACTCTCAAGCTTGTTGCGGACGCTGAGCGGTTTCTGCCATTGTTATTTCCATTTCTCACACGTTTCCTACTTCTCGTCGACCAGGTAACCATCTTGAGTCTCATTCTTGCATTTGTAGTGTTTCTTTTGTTCTTCGCGAACGCGAGTAGGGCATATGCTATGTTTGAATGGTCTTTGGCATTGAGTGTGTCGATCATGCGTGTGTAGAGTTGCTTTCTACTTACATATATGCATTTCATGCACATTTGAAGTTTAGGGAAGTTAGGGTTTACATTTTCGAAGCTTGGGTTTACTTTGAGTTGTATGTGATGAGTGTAACTGCGGCAAGGAGGGGTCAATAACCGAGTGTGTATGCTAACTGAGGTAGTTACGTGGGTGTACAAGTCATGGATTGTAGTTTTTTTTAGCCTATGGGTTTTGTTTGTTGATTATATATGTTTGGGCTCAAGAACTAAAGGAATCAACCCTTTCCTCATGACTAAGTTGGGGAGGAGTTGTCATTCCGGTGATTGGATAGATAAAACTGGTAGTGTTGAGGCATTGTTTGCGAATGATCTTGAGGGGTTAGTGTGTAAGAACCCTAACGGTTAAGGCATTCAAGGAAGTGATGTGTGTATGTGTGTTGTGTCTGCATTGCACTCTGTATGACACATTTTAGGTGTTCACTTCATGAGGTGTTCGTGCAATACATCATTCCATGCACCAAATCTGACCTCTGCTCATACCCTTTTCTTTAGCATTATGACACGTGCTTCTGCTAGAAAGCGAGCAGCAACACCAGTCACCAGGAAACGGGCAAAGGGGGTGTCCTCATCCTCATCACATGCAACACCAGTACCCCAGCCCACACCAACGCAGCCTGAAACTCTTTTAGTAGATGATGATGTACGTTTCTATTTGGAGCGGGATGTCAATCGAGAAGAGTTTAAAGATTACGGTGTGATTGGCTGTTTCCGTAAGATGGGTTGGATGGAGGCAATTGAATGGAAGAAGGATGTGATATATCCTGAGGCATTGCGGGAATTCTGTGCAACTGTTAAAAGAAGGAGGGATGCTACTCAAGGGTCATTAGTATTGCAAGCTATAGTAGGGGGCATGAGATCGAACTCACGGCTAAAAACATAGAACAATTAATGGGCTTTAATAACGAAGTTGATCGTGAGGATGACCCAGTTCAATTCAAACTTTGGGATGAAGAGAGCATGAAGGAGGTTCCTGTTGTTGATCCTGATGTGTGGCAGAAGTACCTCACCAACATCTTTGAGCTAACTCCTATTCAGGCTAAGACATACACAGTGTTCCATAGGAAGGATTTGAAACCCTTTGCCAAGGTTATTTGGAAGCTTGTTTTATATAACATCTTACCCCGCAACCCAGATACCACAAGCATCAAGGTAAAGGAAGTTTTCGTTGTGAATGCTTTGTTGACTGAAAAGCCACTGATCTCACTGGCTCATTTGTGTTTGCACAACATATGGAACTTGATTCTTTTATCTCAAAAAACTGAACTAGCCCATGCAAGGTTGTTGTCTGATTTGTTTGATTTAATGGGGGCCCTACCACCGAACCCAGCATATCATTCCATTCCAGATAATGAACTTTGCTTTACCAAGGCATTGTTAAGGAGGATGTCTTTTATCCGTGCAGGAAGTTTTTCAATCATAAGAGACCAAGCTAACAAGTTCGAGACAAAACTAGCCAAGCCACGTTCCCCTACCCCTAAACCTCAGTACCACATTGGGTGTTCATATGCTCTCCCCTCCACATTTAAAGATGATTTCATCAAAGCAATAGAAGAGCTTGCCACGATCGTGACCAAGGTTTATCAGACACTTCAAACAGTGGTGCTGCCGACATTAAAGGCCAACACTGAAAAATTAGATATGTTGACTGCTTTGGTAGCTGCCACCAGAGAAGGGGAGCACAGTGTGACTCTGCTACGGGAACTAGAACCAGAGCCACAGCCGGATGAACAACAAGGGGAATCAAAAGAGCCTCCACTAGCTGGTGGACGTGGATTCATGATTGGCCTTGGATGCTCCCCGTAACTATTTAGTTGTGGTGCCTACTTGTCTTAGATTTGATGGTCTGATTGGCTCCTAGGATGATAAACGATATTTGATGTCTTTTGGTTATGATTTGGTGATTTCCGCCGCTTGTGGCGATGAACAATTTGTGTGTACTTAACTACAATTAACTCTCTCTTCTCTTTCCCCCTTTCTCTTGAACAATTCTAGTGTTTTCTGCTATAATATGATGTGGTTGCTTTACTTCGAGTTTCTATTTGCTGTTTGAGTGGTTCACTTTGTGATGAGGATATCACTTCCCTCTAAGTAGTGTTTTCTGCTATAATATGTTGTGGTTGCTTTACTTTGAGTTTCTATTTGCTGTTTGAGTGGTTGACTTTGTGATGAGGACATCACTTCCTTCTAAGTTGGGGAGGGGGTGTCCAAATTTTTTATTTTTGTGTATGTTGCACACATGACTGCATGACAGGGAATAGGGGCTACCTTTATAGTTGTTTTAGACTACAAGGTATATTCACAGGAAGCTGTGTGTTGTTATCTAACTGGTTCAACATTGTGGTTTTCTTGTGTTTGTTATTGTATAGCAGGTGCACCATGTCTGGATCATCATCTCAGAGGGTGAAGATCATAGCGAAGAGGAGGAAGACTACACCAACAACACAAGTGATCCGTCCTCCAGTTGTATGGGACCCCACCAAATCTCTGTCTGAACATGACGAACGAATCAGAGCTGAGCTGTACACGGAGAAATGGGGAGAGGATACCAAGTACATATATGAAAAGAAATTGGACAGGGATGAATTTGGCAACTACGGTTTGGTGGAATTGTTCAAGACCCTAGGATGGGAAAAGGTGCTAGATATGGGAGGAGAAGAGTTATATCCATTTGTCGTCGCGGAATGGATGTCTAATTTGAGGCTAGGAAGAGGCGACGATGATTACAACTTCACATTGATTGGTAGAGTGGGTACTCGGGAAATTAGAATGATGGCTGCAGATGTGAGAGAGATCTTTGAAGTAGAGACAGGCTGTACAAGGGACGGCGAGAGGCAGGCGTATGTTTATAGGACTGAGGGCTATCTGGTTGGGACAGGAATGATGTACTCAGTGGTTTGGCAAAAGAAAGTAATGGCAGCCTTTGATCTTCAATGGGAGCAGGTGTCAAGATATAAGGAGTTCAGAAGAAGCGACTTTCAACCGATGGCGAAAGTACTCCACAAGATCTTGATCACTAATTTCCTACCAAGGTCTGGGGATCTTAGTAAGGTGAGGCTTAAGGATGTGAGCATCATCCATGCTCTGTTGAGAGAAGAGGAGCCGTTGTCTTTTGCTTGGATTATACTGGACAATTTGTGGAACATGTACAACACGTGAGAGAGACGTGTGATTCCTCATATGTGGCTGTTGTCTAAGTTTCTGCAAGTAAGAGGGGCTGTTGCTGAGACCACTACAACAAAGATCATCAAGGAAAGTAGTTTGTGGATTAAGGCGAGTTCAATGAAAGACATTATGTTGAGACAAGTGGATGAGGGGTACGAGATATATGACACTGAAAAGAAGAAGGGGGTAGTGACACCATATCCTGAAGAGGAGGGGACAGAAAGGTAGCAGAGTAGAGCTGTCAGAAGAGGTAAAGCAGGTGATTTAAGCAATATTGTGTAAATGTTGTCCAACTTGAGCACAGAGATGACCGGTATGAGGAATGAGCAAAGAGAGAGGTGGCAGAAGCAGGATATGATGATGGAGGAGCAGCAGAGACAGATTAATTGGTTGCAATCTGAAGTAGGAGCACAAAAAAAGCAGTTGCATGACATCTACTTGGGTGTGGGAGCTGCCATGTTTCTTGATGCGTATCTGTACACCCAGCAGTGGCAATATGTTGATGAGGTACGACATTACACAGATTACAAAGCGAATATGCCCTACACACCATATGAAAGGTATCAGACCCCAAACTTTGAAACCATTGCAAAGGGCATGGGTAACCCAATAGGTCATCTTGCATTAGCACCATTCCATCAACCTTCATCTACACCTCAAATTCGGGATCAGCAAGGATTTGCAGCATACTTCAGTGGTATATTTTGGCCACCATCATAGAAAGGAATCGCAAAGGAAGCTCTAATATCTGGTACTTTTTATGCTGTTTCAAGTTTGTTGCATTCTTAGTTTTTAAGTTATCTTTAGGTGTTTGGTTTCATTTATGCATGTTTGTTACTGTAGTGATAGTGTCATGATCATACTTAACTCCTTACTTCTAGATTATCTAATGCAACTTTTAGAATAAGGGTGCAATGGGGTAAGCGCAGTGGATTTTATAGCTTTAAAGGGAGGAAATGTTGGTACACCCTGTGTGACGATAGCAGTCTAAGTGATCCAACATTGTGGTATTAGCAAGTGTTTGATATATATGTTTATATATGTTTGATAATTATTATTGATGGTATGTTTGAACTTAATGTAACGTATTACAAGAAGTTCAAACATAAAGATCAAAGTTAAAATCAAACATAAGTTAAAAACATAAGTTTCAAATACGGGTTTAATATGTGAAAGTCGAATTTAGGTTAAATTCGAATTCACAAGTTAATCAGATTCGAATCTATAGCATATTCGAATGTGCTCCAGTAGGCAGATTCGAGAGTGTCAGATGGGACAAACTCGAATGGGCCTTGGGCCTGATTCGAGTTTGGCCCATGGAAGACTCGAATTAGCCTCTATAATTAGGGATAGACTCGAATAATTATGAGACTTTTTGCAGAATTCGCAGAGATTAAGAAAAAGGCGATTTTGAGTTTATCATCAGTTTTAGTGTTGTTTCGGAGAGAATCAATTCGTAGGTGCGTCTGTCGTAGTTCGTACAGCTTATTGATAGTCTCCGTGTTCCTAGTGAGAGTTGTTATCGTCAACCCGTTAACGAGGATTCCGCACTCGTTGACGGTCTCGCGTCTAGATAGATCTGTGTTGTGTAGACCTTACAAGTGCTATCAGAGCCTACGGGGTGTTCTTAGTGTTCTTCGTGTTCATAAAGATACATCCTAGGTTTCTTGACACTTTTTGGACGGTTATTCTCTCAAGTTCGTGTTTTTCGAGCTTAGCAAATTGTCATCCGGGAAATACTTCGTGTTTTTCACGTTTTGATCGAAATCAATATTTTTCGTTGGAAAAATATTGATTTAATCTGCAAAACGTAAAGAAATCGAAGTATTAGCCGTTTTTCGAGTTTGCGGCGCTCGAATCTGTTATGAGAAATTAGGGTTTTACTTAGTCTCGAGTCTAACCAAAATCCGCTCCTTTCGAGTTTGATAAAGTGTGTTTCGAGTTTAATTCGAGTTTGTGCTAAAGTCAATTAGGAGTCTCGAGTTTGCTGTGATTCGAGTTTGCTTCGAGTATGGACTATAGTCGAACAGGGTGTTTCGAATCTACTGAGTGTTGGAGTTTATCTTGACCTTCGAGTTTGGAGACTTTCGAATCTGTCATCAATTTCGAATTTAATTGAATTACAAAACTTAATCGAATTTAATCCCAAACAAATTTAAATTTAATTATATTCGAATCTATCTAAAGTCGAAAGAATTAACTTAAATTAGTTTCGAATTAAATTTATTAAGTTCAATTCAATTACTTCTGAAACGATGTCAAATCTTCAAAAGTTTCTAGAAATGGATCATGAGGTCGGAAAGGCTAATACTCCGCCTAAGCAGATGAAACTCGAAGAATACTATTGGTGGAAAGATCGGTTTGCCGATTTTGTGAGTTTCAACGACATGCGAATGTGGGTATGTATTGACGAAGGATACATTCCACCTATCTCAGAAGTTGAAGGCCGTCAAAGAGTCTTATCATACCAAATGATGAAGGAGGATGATAAGAAACTGTATGAAGCCGAGAACAGAGCTTTCTCGATTATTCGAATGGCTTTGCCTCAGGATATACTACACACATTCCGGACTCAAAAGACATCTAAGGAACTTTGGGAGTCGCTGGAAAAGAGGTGTGAGGGTAATCCGAGGGTTCGAAGGAAGGGCATGGAGTTGTTGAAACAGCAGTTTGCTATTTCAAGGCGTTGAAGGATGAACAGCTGGACGATAACATCACCCGCTTTTATCATCTGTTGACGGAGCTTGAAAGTCACGACATTGAGTATAATGACACAGAAAAGAACAATAAGCTTCTTGATGCCTTACCAGCCAAGTGGGCGATGTATGTGGCCATGATTAAGCTTAATGAAGATAAGTACTATACTCAATCATTGGAGGATATAGTGGGAACGTTGCGGGCGTATCATTTCGAGCTACTGAAGGTCGAAACGGATTATGAACAAGTCCAAAATCCAACCATGTATTTTGGAAAATCCACAAAACCTTCAGCCGTAGCTGATCTGAAGACTGGTACAGCGTTTTTCACCAGAGAAACGTCGTCAGCAGCGGAGACTGATGACACACTGAATAGAGCGTTCTTAGGGTTGGGAAGATCGGAAGAACAGCAACCTCAAGCAGCACAAGCATCAACATCTCAGGGCTACTCTAAGATGCCCATGAGCGCTAAATAGGCCGAAGAACATTTGAACTTGCTTGCGTCATTTGTGGCCGTGTATGGAAACTGTGTTCAGGGGAAAATAAACGTCCCTGCTCTCTGGGATGAATACTATGATCAGGTAGACCCAGACGACCTTGAGGAGATGGATCTCAAATGGCAACTGGCCATGGTAACCCAACGGGTTAAGCGATTCATCAAACGGACTAAGAGGAATCTGACTATGAATAATAAGGGGATTGGCTTTGGTAAGTCCAAAGTCAAATGCTACAATTGTCAAGGTCTGGGACACTTCGCCAGAGAATGTCAGAGACCGAAGGTAGATACTTACCAAGGGCAGAATCAGCATCATGGACAGTTTCAGAATTAGTCTCAACAGAGATACTTTCCGAGTTCATCTTCCGGTCAAGCCAATCTAGCTGGTCTATTATCAAACGTCACATCAGACAGACAGCTGGATGGTACCTATGACTGGAGCTCACATCCGGAATCTAATGCCAGAGCCTTCATGGCTGAAGTCACTAAGAATGGATGTGAAGGGGAAGAGCAGACCACAAGGGACATCAATCCGATGTGGGTGGAGAAGACGAATGATCAGACGCTTCTGGAGTTTGCCGCACAAATGGCCAACGTGGAATCCGATCACACAAAGGTTAGTCTGAATTACTCCCTTTTCCATGAATTATGTGTGTTATGTGTTACTTCTAACGACAGATTAAATGTAGTACTAGAATCACATAAGAACATATCTGCTCAAAATGAGTCTTTAAAATCTGATAACGCTAGCCTGAATGATATTAAGCAATATCTTAAGGATAAGCTTAAAGCTGATGCACAAGATGTCATAGTTCTAAAAGACAAACTGAGTGAGCAGTGCGTTAGATTAGAACTGATGTATGAGCATGTAGAGGCTTTTACCAAAGATCTAAAGACCAAAGAAGTAGAGCTAGCTGAAACTAAGGTGAAGGTAGCAGAGGCGAATAGTAAGCTAGAAAAGTTTAGGAATTCAAGTCTGAACCTAGGGAAAGTTTTGGATGCTCAACGCCAATCTAAAAAGCCTGTAGGTCTAGGATTTCATGAGATTCCTCCTACTTTTAATGCAAACTACGTGCCTCAACCTCAAGAGAAAACTGAGAAATCAGTAGACTTAGAGGACATACCTGCACCTATATCTGAGCCTATAAAAGAAAATACACCTAAGGTGACTGATACAACCGACAAGGTTAAGAAAGTCAAATTTGTGTCTTCCTCCAGTGAAACACCTGCAGCAAAACATAAAATTGATTTTAATGATCAGGACGATGAACCAGTCGCAATAGATGTTCAAAAAGACCAGGACACAAGTGAGACACCTAAGACTAAGGGCACACACAAGAAGTCCATTGACAAGATGTCCTGCTTTAGATGTCATGAAAAGGGGCATGTTGCTTCTAACTGTCCGCTTAGGAAAACTGAAGTTACACCTAAGACAGGGAAGCCAAAACCAGTTAAGCCCTCAGCAAGTGTGGCAAGCACTAGTAGTTCTCAGAGTACTGAGAAAACTGTGCAGGCTACACCAAAACAAGTTGTGAAACAATTACTGGTAAAGGTTGGACCAAAAGAAGTTGTTAGGACTAATTCACCGAATCGAGTCATAAATCAATCTAGGTCTGGACCTCAACAACAATATAGGAGCACAACACCTAGCAGAGCATACACTCCGGTTAGGTCACACACTCCTATTAGACACCACACACCGGTTAGAGCTCAGGGATCACAATCTGAAATGCAATATAATCGGAAATATTCAAGAGCTCCACAACAAATGCCTACTCAAAGGCAAAGAGTGAATTTACATCACTCGGCACCACAACAAAGTCCTGTTCAACGACCCAAGTCACCTGAAAGGCGAGATGGGTATTTGAAAGAGTTTAAGTATGTGGACGAGAATGGTATAACCAAGTCAGTTATGGCTTGGGTTCCCCGTGATAACTAACCTATTTTCTTTCATGTGCAGGAGATTACCACAGGTCCAAACAACAAATGGTTCGTCGACAGTGGATGCTCCAGGCACATGACAGGGGAAAGAAGTCTCCTTACAGACTTCAAGGGTGGGAATCGGGGATTTGTATCATTCGCGGGAAATAAAGGAGGAAACATCACGGGTACCGGAGTGGTCACTAATGGGACGATCAAGTTGGATCAAGTTTATCACGTTGATAAACTGGTTCACAATCTCATTAGTGTATCTCAAATCTGTGACAAGAAGAATTCAGTGTTGTTCACTGACACTGAAGCGTTAGTGCTAAAACCGGGGTTCAAGATTCCTGAAGAGTGGATATTGATGCGGGCACCAAGTAAGAATGACTTGTACATTCTTGATATGAACAAGCCGGAGACTTCGATGGGGCCAATCTGTTTGTTATCCAAAGCTTCGGAGACGGAATCAGTGTTGTGGCACAGGCGCATGGCACATTTGCACCTAAGAAAAATTAACTATATAACGAAAAATGGATTGGTGCAAGGTGTGCCTATGAAGAGTTTTCAGTTCGAGGACAAGTGTCTACCATGCAAGAAGGGCAAGCAACTTAAGAAGGCACACAAGTCCAAGACTCAGAATTCCATAACCTCTACATTCGATTTGTTGCATATGGATCTCTTCGGACCAATCAACAAAAGGAGTATAGGAGGTAGTTGGTATTGTTTGGTTATCACTTACGATTACTCACGATTTTCTTGGGTTTTCTTTCTAGGTACAAAGGACGAGACGGCTTCCAAGCTCATCGGGTTCTTAGACCAAGTGGAGAATTCCTATGGAACACGGGTTAAAAGGCTTCGTAGTGATAATGGAACTGAGTTCAAAAACACTGTAATTGGTGTATATTGCCTCTCAAAGGGCATAGTGCATCAATTTAGTGCGCCATATGAGCCTCAACAAAATGGGGTGGCCGAACGTAAAAACAGGACATTAATTGAGGCAGCTAGGACTATGCTTTCGGATTCAAAGCTTCCTACCATGTTTTGGGGGGAGGCAGTGAATACCGCATGTCATATTTTAAACCGGGTCCTAACTGTCAAATCTTTGAACAAAACCTGTTATAAATCTTTGAATAAACGGCCACCTAATTTAACTGGCTTCGAACCGTTTGGGGTACCATGTACTTTACTACGAACAAAACATCAACCTAAGTTTGGTGAAAAGGCTGACGAAGGATACTTCCTAGGTTATGTGCCGAACTCACCAAACAAACGGGTTTTTAACAAAACAAATGGTACAGTAGAGATTGTGTATAACATTGAAGTCACAAGTTATACACATGAACCCCAAACAGGTCCGGAATGGATATTCGACTATGATAAATTATTTGAGTCATTTAACATTCCTTTGGATGAAAATGCAGGTACAATCGAAAAGGACATGGCGACGTTGCATCTGAATGACGAAGGTCATACCTTTCCGAGGACTACATTTCAATCCACATCCGAGCCTACTTCGACTGAAGATGGATCTCCAGAAGTTACTGATCCAGAGGCACCTTCAACTGAGAATCAGACTCAGACAACAAATTCCAACTCTAAGGAAAATGTAGAATCTGAGGATGTTCCCCCATTAGGTGAAATAGGATCTAACTTAGGAGATAATCTGAGAGTTGACGAGATAGAGACCTCTAGGATCAACAAGAACCATCCTATAGAAAGCATCATAGGAAATCCTAATGACGGTGTGAGGACTAGGAGTAGTTTAAATAACAACACTGTGTTGTTGTCGATGATAAACGACTCCGAGGCATATCAAACCTGTCTCTATTCTTGTTTCATCTCACAAGTAGAGCCTAAGAATGTGCAAATGGCACTAAAGGATAACTCCTGGGTTGAAGCGATGCAGGAAGAACTCTCTCAGTTTTATAAACTAGAAGTGTGGCAGTTAGTTCCATTACCTCGAGGGGAAATTGCCATAGGAACCAAATGGGTTTTTAAGCGCAAAATAGACGACCGGGGTATAGTCACTCGCAACAAGGATAGGTTAGTTGTAAAGGGTTTCAACCAAGAAGAGGGAATCAATTACAATGAGGTGTTTGCACCAGTAGCTAGGCTGGAAGCCATTAGGTTGTTTCTGGCTTTTGCTTCCTTCAAGGGCTTTAAGGTATATCAACTAGATGTTAAGAGTGCTTTCCTCTATGGGAAAGTGAAGGAGTTGGTGTATGTAGAACAGCCGCCCGGATTTACAGATCCAAAATATCCAGATAGAGTATATCGTTTAGATAAGGCTCTATACGGATTGCATCAAGCACCAAGGGCGTGGTACGAAACTTTATCCAACCAATTATTAGAGAACGGGTTTAAAAGGGGTAGGATAGATAGTACGCTGTTTGTTAAGAGAAAAGGAGAACACTTCATCTTGGTACAAGTGTACGTCGATGATATCATTTTTGGATCATCAGACGAACAAATGTGCAAAGATTTCGAGAAGGTGATGAAGTCGAAATTCGAGGTGAGTGCAATGGGAGAGTTAAATTTATTTTTGGGGTTACAAGTTGACCAGAAGAAGGAAGGTATGTTTATCCATCAGACGAAGTATGTCTATGACATATTGGAACGCTTCGGGGAAGGAACGAAACTGACTACCCATTTCAGGACGCCGATTCAAGTGAATCACAATCTCGGACCGGGTACTGAAAGTGATACCGATGTGGATCCGACGTTATATCGGGCCATGATTGGATCACTTATGTATTTAACTGCTTCAAGACCTGACATCATGTTTGCTGTGTGTATTTGTGCTAGGTTTCAAGCTAATCCGAAGGAGATGCATATGAAAGCTGTGAAGCGGATTCTACGATACCTCAAGTCGAAACCGAAGCTGGGACTTTGGTATCACGCGGAGGGAGATCTAGAGTTGGAGGCGTTCACGGATTCTGACTACGGAGGATGCAGCTTGACGCGCAAATCAACAACTGGAGGTTGTCAATTCCTAGGAGGGAGACTGGTATCCTGGCAATGCAAGAAACAGACGTCGGTAGCCGTGTCAACGTGCGAGGCCGAGTATGTTGCCCCTGGTAGTTGCTGCTCACAGGTTCTGTGGATACAACAACAATTACGGGATTACGGTTTGGCTTACACTCAAACTCCTATTAGGATAGATAACCAATCTACAATCGCTATAACAAATAATCCAGTTAAACACAGTAAAACAAAGCACATAGACATAAGGCATCATTTTATTCGTGATTGTGCTGAAAAGAACTTAATCAAATTGGTAAAAGTGGCAACGGACGATAATAATGCTGACTTATTTACCAAAGCCTTTGATAAGTCACGGTTTGAATATTTAATTCAACTAAATGGAATGCGCAACCCAGAGTAATTTGACCTTAGTAGAAGTTTATTTCCTTTTATAGCTGTAGTATTTCTTTCTTTTTATAGTAAGTCTGCTAAATTAGGATAGTTTCTATTTTTAGTAAGTTAGTAGGTTATCTTCTTTTATTGCTATTTCTTATGAAAAACAAAAGAAAAAAAGAGAGAAAACCATAAAAATTCAAAAAAAGAGAATATCAGAAAAAGAGTTAAGTCTTAGATGCATATGTTCAAAGTGACGAAAATTAGCACAGTCGTTACAAACTCTTAGTGTTTAGGCTTTCACACATAATGCACCTAAAATTCTAAGTGTTATACTTAATTTTAGTTTGATGTGTTGGTAGGCATAATACATATAGGGAGTCTCAAGGCTAATAAAATATTCAAGAAAAAGTCATACGTGTCACTAACTTAGATGTATGACCAATCGGTCTTAATTTTTATGTACAAGACATACAAATTTTGAGTCTAAATGAGGTATGCAAACTTTCTGGGGATGTATAGCAACATCAAATACATCTAAGAATGGAAAACATAGAAAAATCATAAGGAATTGAGAGTCAAACACATGTAACTCTGTTGTACGTAAGTACAGACCTGTTGCCTCTGTTTTGATTCGGGTTAGCAAGTTAAATCGCTTTGTTATACGTCGGTACAGACCTGTCACCGCTGTCTTGCTAGCTTTAAAAAGAAACCTTAATTCAAACTAAGACACTTTGTTGTATGAAAATACAGACTTGTGTCCGATGTTTGTCTTTTAAAGAAAGTTTGCACAAACCAACAAGTTAGAATCACTGTCTGTATGCCTTGATCATAAAAGTATGTCTATGTCTGAGTCACGTAAGATAATTTCATGATAAATAAAAATGCCAAGGGATATTCCGAAATGTAGCATGTTTAAAGGGGTAAATACCAACAATCGGCTAAATGGGTATTTCACGACAAACAATCAAAGGAATAAAAAATTCCTAAGTGTGAAGGAATCAAAAATTCCTAAGTGTGAATGTTTAAGTACTGAAAGTAAGTATCTCACACCGCTATCTGATTGAACCTTTCTTTGACTATACTCGTCAAAAATATTTTGTTAAGTGTTTAGCATAGGTTGTAAATGTTACTAAGTGTAGTTTAAGTCTAAGTTAAATTTTTGTTCAAAATTTTAAAATTTTATTTTTTACTTTTACTTATTTTTATTTTTATTTTTATTTTTATTTTTATTTTTATTTTATTTTACTTAGGAAAAATGTCAAAAATTACTGAGGGTGCATTCATAGTTGAATAAAAAAAACATTGCGTGAAAATCTTGTGCTTAGGGTAAAAGATTTGACATAGTTTATTCTGTTACACCATAAGATTGAAAAAGTTGAATTTATTTCAAAATTTTTTAAATTTTCAAAGTTTCAGGAGGTAATTCGAGTTTAGGTTAAACTCGAATTTGGGTGATCTCGAATCTGTCAGTAGTTTCGAAAGTGGCCATAGACTCGAAGGTAGGTGGTATAAATAGGTTAGCAGTAATGGTCATTACTCCATCTGTTTTCGAATCTGTTCCTTCGAATCTATCTGACGATTTCGAATCTATTTGCTCGAGTTTGCCGATTTCACTAAAAACAACTATTTGTCAAGTTTCTTGCTTGTGGGTTTGATTCTACTCCTAGATCTAGGTATAAACAACTGGTTTGTACAAGATTTAAGTAGTCTTATACACCATTTAAGCCAAAATCACCGATTTTTGAAGGTTTATTGGTCGAAATCTTGTTTTTCAAAATTACAAAGTTTGGACCGGTAAAGAGTCAAATTAAATGCACACATCTGTGATTAGAACCTAGTAGGGCTAATGAATGTGATTTTCTGAGTCCAAAATGGTTAAAATCATGGATTTTGGTGATGAGTTGGGCCGACTTATTCGAATCTGTTACTGACCAGTCTCGAGTTTGTCAGTAAACTCGAGAAGGTCATTAAATTCGAATGTGTCATCAAACTCGAAAAAGAGTTTCTTCGAATCTGTTTGTTCGAATTTATCATTTTATTTGAATTATTCAATTTAAATTTAATTAAACTTGTAGAAATTCATATGTGTTGGATTTTGTACTTAAACAAGTTCAAAATAAAACAAATTTGAATTTAATCAAGTTTATTCATTGTTTTTAATAATTCTAATATTTTATCTATTGTGCAGACATGGCGGATCGAGTGTTTGTGCCAAAGAATAATATGGTCATTCCCCCTGACCATAATATCCCTGAAGCGCAGGGTTTCCGCCAAATGGTGGATTTCCTGGTGGAATCCAGAATTTCATTTGCACTGTCCCATAACATCCAAATCGTTATTCCTTATGTACGCCAGTTTTATGAACACCTACAAGTGGATTGCACTGTCACTCCGACAGTTCTAAGGACAAGGATAGCAGGACAGCCATTAGTATTCTCTGCTGATATGCTTCGCCAAGTTCTGCAGCTGGGAACTCAGGAGCAAGAGTCTGGGCCTATAGACTTTCCTTTAAGCATAGGCAGGCTGCCTTTCTGAGGATGGGTTAAAGTTTGGATGTTACTAAGGCATCCTATATGAAAAGTGGACTCATTGGGCAATGGAGATTTCTGGCGCACGTGTTCATGGTGTGCTTTGCGGCCAAGAAACCCGGCTTTGATTATATTGTATCGAAGATCCAGTCAGGGATTATCGCATTGGTTTATAATCGTCGTTTCAGTTTCTCAGAAATGTTTTTCTCAGAGTTTGTTCATCAAATCACTGCTCCGGAACGCGAAAGATTGTTACTTTACCCCCGCTTCGTGATGATGCTCATCAGGCACTTCTTGCCAAATTTGCCGCAACTTAATGAGATTCAAAGTGTAGCAGTTATCGATAAAAGGATTTTTGCTGATTGCTCTGCTCATAGAGGAAGGTTAGCAGTTCCGGTCGAGCGAACTTTGTTTGGGGCTGTAATAGACAGGAACTTTGTAGCACCAGATGCTGCCAATTGGGCAGGTGAGGTAGAAGTTCAGCTTCGACAGCCACAACAACAACAACAACAACCGCGTGCTCAGCAACAGAGGAGACGCCAAAGATCAACAGCGAGTCAAACTCAGGCAAGTAGGCCTTCGACTAGTCAATCTCAAGCGGCACAAGAGGCATGGCCTTCAAGTGCACAACCCGAATCTGAGCAGATAGCACAAACATTAGAGGAAATCTGGGCTTCTGGACCTCATGCTAATGAAGAAATAACTGCTGAACTTGTTGATCAATTGCTAGAGCCTCCGGAAGGAGAAGATGATGTTCTCAGGGAAGTCGATGAATATCAACCTGAGCAAACAGGTGATGGCATGTCATCTTCAGCTACTGAATCTGACGAGATGGAAGAGATAGAGGTTGAAGTTCCAGAGTCTGTCACTGCAGAACCATCTGTCCAAATGGGAACCTATGGATCGAGGCTAGTAGTGACTGAAGAAGCTTCACGTCGACGAGCATCACGGGAGTCTGATGACTCTGATTTCGAAGAAGAAGAAGAAGTTGCTCCGTTATTGACAAGGCAAAAGGCTAAGCGTCATCGTTTTATGCAGGGAGCTACCTCAGCTTCAGTTGCACAGCCTGAGATAGCCCAGCCTCCACCTACTCAATCTACCATTCCACCATCACCACCACCTATTGAACCGTACATCCGATCAGCCATCATTCCGACCCCAATACAATCCATTCCATCCACCTCATCCACCTACGCAGAGAATCAAAGGTTTTTGGAACAAAAAGATAGAGTTGACTTCCAGCAGATTCAAATCTTTGGCCTGACAACGGCTATCGGTGAAATTCAGAAGCATAATGCAAATCTAGATAATGAGAATGCCGACCTGAAAAAGATTGTGGACAAGGTACATGAAGAGAACTTGGAGCTGAAAACTTTTGTAGCTGATCAAGCGGCCGAAATAAGATCAATGCGCTCCCTGATTGAGCAATTAATGAAAAATATAAAGACTCAGGGGGAGACAAGCTGCCGTGATCATGTGGAGCTGCCCAGGCATGATGATGATGATGATAATGAAGATGACAATGGCAATGATTCCAGCACGCAAAGACAGAATGAGCCAGTAGTTTTTTCTGCTGCTCAGGATGCTGAGACTCAGGGGGAGCCGAGTCAATCAGGAGCTGTAGAAGGAGGGGCCAGTTCATCCAAAGCCACAGAGTCGGAGATAAATGAGATGATTGAAGCACTAATGGATCTCGACGATGACCCGATGGACCTTGGCTTTGATTTTGAGGATTATATGGTGGAATTAGAAGAAGGAGAATTTGTTCCCGAAGATATAACAGATTGGAAATCCAATGATGAAGTTTGTGCTGATGAAGATGATGAAGCCAATGAGATCATCGTTCAGCAAAACCCAATCACAGATACTTATATGATAGACGGAAATAATGTGATTAACATAGAAGTAGTCAATGCTGCTTTAAATGTTGATTCATCAAGAGAAGAGCCTGCCAGAGAGCTTACCAATGAAGAGAAAAGAAAACTATGGTTCAGGGCAGAGCAGAAGGAGTTAGAGTTGAAGAAGAAGATGAGTGTGCCGGGTACTGGAAAGCTATCCGGAAGTATATTAAGCAGGTTCTTTGACCGGGAATTGCAGCTATTTATTATCAAAAGAAAAGATGGTCTCCAGTACCTCAGGAAAACTCTGAAAGTATTCAATTCCTTGCCGAAGATTGAGATAAAGGCATTAGCTTGGAAGGAACTAATCAATATCGGCAACGACCCTTACGCTGAAATAATTGCCAAGATCATAAGAAAAGAAGGAAGGTCGAGGAAGTTTGAACGTCTCAATCCGAGGATAGGTAAGCGAGTAATGGATCATTCTAGAATTGATCCTCTGACTGGGCGTCCATGGATGAAGATACAATACAGACCAGTGAGATGTCTGAGAAAGGTACCACTCAAGCCAATGCCACAGGACGTCATGAAAAACTTAAACTGGTGGTATGTGGAAAGTGAAACGGGAGAAGCTGTGATGGAAGATTTTGAAGAAAAAGTGATTCTAAGAGTCTATGATCCCCTTCACCTTGTAAACCTTTCTAGAGATGACCTTCAAGTGCTACATGCTCGTATGATCTCAAGCGAAACTCATATGGATAGTGAGGCTAGAAAGTATGAAAATGTAGTTAAAGTGTGTATTGAGAAGGGTTTGTATGCTGGCAGTAGTTTGAATAAATAATAAACAAAGTACTTAATCAAATGTGTGAATTGTTAGAAGCTATCGTCAAGGGGGAGTCTGTTGGTACACCCTGTGTGACGATAGCAGTCTAAGTGATCCAACATTGTGGTATTAGCAAGTGTTTGATATATATGTTTATATATGTTTGATAATTATTATTGATTGTATGTTTGAACTTAATGTAACGTATTACAAGAAGTTCAAACATAAAGATCATAGATAAAATCAAACATAAGTTTCAAATACGGGTTTAATATGTGAAAGTCGAATTTAGGTTAAATTCGAATTCACAAGTTAATCAGATTCGAATCTATAGCAGATTCGAATGTGTTCCAGTAGGCAGATTCGAGAGTGTCAGATGGGACAAACTCGAATGGGCCTTGGGCCTGATTCGAGTTTGGCCCATGGCAGACTCGAATTAGCCTCTATAATTAGGGATAGGCTCGAATAATTATGAGACTTTTTGCAGAATTCGAGAGAGATTAAGCAAAAGGCGATTTCGAGTTTATCATCAGTTTTAGTGTTGTTTCGGAGAGAATCAATTCGTAGGTGCGTCCGTCGTAGTTCGTACAGCTGATTGATAGTCTCCGTGTTCCTAGTGAGAGTTGTTACCGTCAACCCGTTAACGAGGATTCCGCACTCGTTGACGGTCTCGCGTCTAGATAGATCCGTGTTGTGTAGACCTTACAGGAAATTTTGTTATGCTAAAAAGGTGTGTGCGGATAGAAGCTGAGTGTTTAGCATGTTAAATCTTGGTTAATTTCTGTTTAATGAGTCTCTGGAATTGATGGCAATAAGGGGGAGAGCGAACAGTGCATAGCACAGAACAGAGAAAGAAGAAGAAAAAAATTGAATAAGCTAACATGTGACCTACTAAGTTCGGGAAATTAAGTCTGTGGGGTACTATGATGCCTAATCACCTAAGACCGTCTAGTTTAGGAACGATTGACCCAACTCCCATTACATGGACTTATTAGAAAGTCATGACTACAAGTGTTAGTGAAAAGAAAAAAGAAAAAAAGAGAAAATTGCAGTGACATAAAAGTACGCATTTGAGCTTAAAGTAAATCAGCTCGTAACCTTGATCTAAAAATCAATTCCTAAGGATTTATTGTGAGGGAGAGAGACCATTGATTGAAAGATGTGAGCACTTGAATTTCTATCTTATCACTGTTCTTAGCATTCCAGGAATTCACACTTTTAAGGTTAGAGGATTCAAGTTCGTTATTCCCTTTGTCTTTGTTCTGATGCCTTGTTCGGGACGATCAAGGTGTAAGTTGAGGAGGTTTGATCAGTAGTGATATGAATCACTTATGTTTTTGTGTGTTTTTGTTATGTTTTAGTGTGTTAAAGGCAAGAAATTGGTACTGCTAATGTAATTTATTTGTTGCAGTTGTTTGGCAAGAAAAGTAAGAAAATTGGTAGCTGGAAGAGTGTAAGAGTACAGGGCGTCCAAGGCAGCGTCCCAGACGCCGAAGGAGCGTCCGAAGTGGACGATTACAGAAGCTGAGCATCCTGTGGGTAAGGTGCGGCGTCTTGGCCAGCGTTCTGGACGCTGGGATCGACGCTGGTGCGCCAGTTGCTGCGGGAGCAGTGCTTTTGAGGGAAACGGTTACCACATTTTAGGGGGTTCGCGTGTTGGAGAACACACACACAGAGGGCAGTTTCTGGAGGGTGAACAAGAGGAGAAAACAACAAGACGGATCGTTGGCTAAGCATTTGGCATCCAATTCCTTGTGTTCACACATTATAGGTAGTTTGTATGTTTTTATCTATGTCAATCGTTGTTAGTATGCTAGTCCAAGCTATGCTTGGTTAAATACATTGTGGTGTTTGTTCTTAAGTTTGCATATTATGGCATGAACGAATGTTATGTTAATTTCAGTTCCATTTGTGCTTAAAGGGGTTGTGGATCATATTTGTGAATGAATGAATGGTTGTTAAACAATGAGTATTGTATGTAACAGTGTATAGTGGTATCATTAGTTGTGCTAACTCGATACAAAAGGGAAAGACAAATAATTGAATTGCATACGTTTTTTTTAAGAATATTGGTTGTGGAGACTAACTCATTTATATGGAAACTGTTATCTGGAATACATTTGAATGAATGAACTTCATTAGACAATGGATGTGTATGGAACAGTTTATATCAATATCATTGGTTGTGCCAACTTCCTATGAGGGAGAAAGACAACGAATTGAGTGATATACGTTGTCTTCAGAGCATAAATTGTGAATTCGAGTTTGTTAACATAAAATTGTGTCTTTAGCATTCTGAATTGCCATGATGTGTATAACAAGAGAGCAAGCACCCATTCTCCTTAAGTGAAACTCTTTAACTCAATTTCTTGTATTAGAACGCAATAGTAGCAATCGATAGTAGTAGGTTATTAGTGAAAAGCAAATGATTACAATTTCAATCCAAACAGTCTCTAAAGCTAAGTTTACGACCTGACTTTCCCTGTGGATTCGATCCCACTTACCCTATCTATATAGTGTGTTTGGGTTATTTTTGATACTCATACGACTGGGTCCATCAAATAACGTAGCGCTTTTACTAAAATCTGCAACATAAACCTCGAAGTAATAAAATAAAGCTTTCTAAGTTCAAACCACAACCATCAGAGCACGCTAAAATTTAAATGTAGTTGTTACAACCAAATTTAAAATCCAGGGATCTAGCCATCTCAATTACAAGTTCAATAGTTACTACAATAATAGCTGAAGTCTTTCTGATATCATAAGTCCTCAAACTCTAGATCCTGAAGCCGGTGCCTTCCTCTTATCAGCTAAACCTGAAAAGTTGTCCCCACAACCGGGGTAAGCCGTCGCCTAGCGAGTAACAGATTTTAAAAGCACAAACAAACATATAAACATGATCAACACGAATATCGGCTCAAAATTCAACATGTGTAGCATTACAACTCGCTCGGTGTACCATACACGAATAGGGTATAGGTACCGGCTCTCCCAGCAACAAGTACACGACGTACGACTCGCTCGGATAGTACGTGTACAAAACACGCGGCTCACCCGACATGCAACTCGGAAGCACACAACAACCTCACTAAATCCACATAATACACACTATGCATACTAGGAAAAGGCTTCTCAGATATCGGCTCATGGCAACGAAATAAACAACATTCAAGGCTAAGCATGGTAGTTAAACAATAGTCATGGCAATATAAACGAATGAGATATCTAGTGCAAACATATCATGAATGATCATTTGGGAAATTAAATCAATTACTCACAGTGCTGAAATCTATACTTGACAAGCGATCACCAAAATCATCTGAACCACTAGAATAAGTCACACGTCTCAATCGAATCACTAGAGTCCTGATAACAAAGTACATTGTCTATTTATCAATATTCTTAACTCTATATTTTACTAGGTCTGTGATATATAATTTAGTTAAAGTTCACGGATTAGATCAGTAAATTTTGATTTATTCTTGTTACATTATTAAAGTAATTCTTTAAATTAAAGTAATAATTTAACATTAGTTATTATGCCAACAATTATAAAACTATTAATTGAAATTGCATGAATAATTCATCAATTTAATAAGAACAGCTAAATTATTTACATATAGAGTATTTAATGCCATATATTCAGTAACTATTTCAATTTGATGGAAAGTTCAACCCAAATCATAAATTTCAAGTCCAAACTAATTTATTAAATTAATTAAATGGGTCATCAAATTCAAAATCCCTTTCGACATTATATAACCCATAATATTCATATGATCACAATAACAATTACACCTAAGATGAATTTGTAATGGAATTAGAAAATAAATCTAACTCAAACCCAATTTAGTGATTTAAAGTATCTAGACCCAAATTAATTGAATTGTTTATACCAACATCGCATTTACATGCCCAACCCATTTCATTTAATTAACCAACCCAAACTATCTAAAAATGGACCCAAGATCAACTAAATGGACCACCTAACCAACATCTATCTAAGCCCAAAATCAAATTCTAACCTAAGCCCAAAATACTAATAATAACAATACTAAAATACTACCCAAAACCCAAGAGTAAATAACCCATATTGCCCATTAAACCCAATCTAGGCCCACCCCCTTTGGCCTTTGCTGCCTTGCTAACAAAAACGCTGACACCAGAACAAAACCATCGCTGCTTTCTCCTTCATCCAGACCGCCGGCCAGAGGCTGTGGCGGCGTCGGCCGGCCACTCTCTGGTCGGTTTTCATTCTGGCAGCCCAACCCTCACCTTTCTTCTCTCTCGATGAACAAAGAGAAAAAGGAAAAGAAGGGCACAACATCGGTGGTCTCCAAACCAGAGAGAAAGAGAGGCGGCATCCAGTCACCGGTCAGAGCTGCAACGTCGGCGGCGACACCGATCGGGTCTCCAGTGACCTTCACACTCATTTAACTCATAGATTCCACTTTTATTTTCTTGATTTTTACCCAACAATTCAATCCAGAACCTCAATTTCAAAAATCGTGGAACTCAACTAAATTAAACATCTATAATCATCCTAATATAATATCTATACTTATTTGGATCATTTCTATATAAATTTTCGGATTCAATCTTTACAATAAAAAAAATCACCATTGTTGAGTTCATCAATAGAGTTATCCATGAAAATAATCAATCGCATGATTTTATTACATAAACTATATCATTTTAGATTCATAAAACACTTATAAACAACATTTTATGAATCCTTACAACACTACACATAATATATACGGAAAAAGAAAGATTGATTGAGTTCATACTCAATACCTTAAAGCTTATCAATGGAGGTGACTATTTGATATAGATGATAAATGTTGATGAAGATAAAATCCTTTTAACTGCACCTCCAAATGATCCTCCTTCAAACTTTCAATTCCAAAAATGTGTGTGTATGTGAGTGTCTGTTTTTGTTTTCTAGTGATGTAAGATATGTGAAGAAACATTCCTCCACTTTCTGTTATAACTTCTTCCCATCCCTCACTTTTTGACATTTTTTTATGCATCATAAATATTTAAATTTCTTTCTATTTAATTAGTTGGTTTAAAATATCAACTTTAAAACTTTATAATTAGATAATGGACTTGTGTATAATTACCTCGAGAATTTAATGGGTGTTATAATCAAAATTCCCAACAAATGAAGTACTTCTATGCTCAGGCGAAACAATATATATGGGATGAGCCTGATCTATTTAAGATACGTGCGGATCAAATCATAAGACGATGTGTCCCTGACTCAGAACATGAAGATATCCTGTGACATTGTCATGCATTTGCATGTGGTGGTAATTTCAGCGCCAAGAAAACTGGACACCGAATATTGCAGTGTGGGTTCTTCTGGCCCACAATATTTAAAGATGCATATGAATTTGTCAAAAGATGCACAAGATGCCATCAAATGGGTGGCATTGCAAAAAGGGATGAAATGCGCATGACCCCGATACTAATTGTTGAGATATTCGACATCTGGGGGATCGACTATATGGGTCGCTTCCCTAAGTCGTTCGACTATGAATACATCTTAATTGCAGTAGATTATGTTTCCAAATGGGTGGAAGCAGAAACTATAAGAACTAATGATAATAGAGTGGTATGCAAATTCATGAAAAGAAATATCTTTGCACGCCACGGAATTTCGAGGGCAATAATTAGTGATGGGGGGTCACACTTTAAAAATCAGCATTTTTTAAGACCCCTTAAACATTATGGAGTCACTCATAGAATTGCCACACCTTATCATCCGCAAACTAGCAGACAATTCGAGATTTCAAATAGAGATATCAAGAGAATCCTTGAAAAAACAATGAGGCCAGATTGGAAGGATTGGTCACAAAAGCTGCAGGATGCTCTATAGGCATATCGTACTGCCTTTAAAACATCTATTGGTATGTCCTCATATCGGCTTGTATATGGTATTTTGTGTCATCTCCCTGTTGAACTGGAACAACGAGCTATGTGGGCAAAGAAAAACATTAATTTTAATTTACATGATGTCGGTGTTGACAGAAAATTCCAATTAATGGAGATGGAGGGGATTCGTAGAGACGCCTATGAGAGTGCAAAAATCTTTAAAGAAAAGACAAAGGCTTTTCACGATAGAATGTTGAGAAATAAAACATTTACCAAAGGAAATAAAGTTTGGTTAGTTAATGCAAGACTTAAATTATTTCCTGGTAAATTAAAAAGTAAACGGACATGTCTATATATAGTAACAGAAGTCTACCCACATGGTGCGGTAGAAATTCAGGACCTAAAAGGTGGAACACCATTTAAAGTAAACAGACATAGATTAAAACTATATGTACAATGGGCCACCAATAATATGCTAGTCTCTAAACTAATTAGGTTAGAAGAACCCAAACATAGTAGGCTAGTATAGGAGCAGTACGTCTGGCTGAAGACGTAAAACATAGCGCTTCCTGGGAGGCAACCCAGAGAACTTTGTGGGTATGTTTCTGGAAACCCTCACGAGACAACACTCGTCCACTTGGGATACCGAGGGGTTTAACGGCGTGTTGCACGTGCTAAGTGCAATCGTGATTCCCTACGAAGAGGTGGATTAATTGACTATTTTAATTCTTAGTTAATTTAGTGTAACCAACTAAGTTGGGAAGGATTCCCAACCCAACTGTAGTTGTTTTCAGGTTTAAGTTAGTATAAAAAATATCACATCAGAAATTAAAATTTTTAGGCACACACAATAATTTATTTAACACAATTTAATAGTCTAATTTGGGGAGAGTTCGTTCAAAAATTTTGACAGTTGAGAAATAGGCTAAGAAGCCACATGCGCCCCAAATAAAAAATCTAGAGGCCAAGTGTGCAAGGGGAGGCACAGGGCTACGCCAGGTCTGCGCCTGGTCGTCCTGAATCACTTATAAATACGAAACCATATGTTCAAACCGTCATAAACCCTAATTTTGACGGTAGAAAATAGTGATATCGATCTCAAGCCCTAAACCTTCTCAAATAACGCCCTTTTCATGTCAAATCTTCTGATCTGTCTTAGTTCTTCTCATTAATCATTAAGATGTACTCTTCCTAAAACTCATAGTTACATTCTATGTCAGTTTTTAAGGTTATTCATGCATGCATCGGATGAACATTGGGGGTTTGCATTAATTTTCGTAAAAAGTGTTAAATATAATTGCATGCATTCTTAGAGTTATCATCATTGCAAATATTTTTACTCAAAAATTTTAGTTTTTCCAAACATCAAGGGTATTATCATAAGTTTGTTTAAGGTTTGAAAAAGGTTTTAATGCATTATTCTTGAAAAACCTGATAAAGGTTTGGTTAAATCTTAAAAGTTGTTGTCATAAAGTGCATGCATTATTAGGTTAGCATTGGCTCACATTGTTGGTGAGAAATAGGAATTTACATTGTGAAATAGAAAAGGGTTTTTACAAATCATGCAATACTCATATAGGACACCCTATTCAATAATTATTAAATAACCTATTTCCCACATATTCTAATTGTAGATGTCGGGCCAATTTCAAGATAATAGAGATCATGAATCCAACACCCGCTTTACCCGTACCCCACGTATGCGGGTCCCTCACCCTGATTCTGTCCGCTTTGAGGTCCCACTCAATGCGGAATTTCCAGTTATTCCACCAAACACCAATAACGGTTGACCACCTCGTTTCCATTTAGAGCGAACCTTAAAACATTCTGACTTTGAGGGATTCGAGATCTTAGAGTGTTTTTAAAGGTTAGGATGGGCTAAAGCTATCCAATGGCAATTACCATATATCCATACTAGCCTAATTCCACAATGGTTTGCCACTATGAGGAGACTAGATGAGTATGAGGAATATGACTTTGAGTTATTGTGGATGATGGGGAATAAAAAGTGACAATCTCTAGGAACATAATCTTTGAGGAATTTCATATAGATACTAAAGTACCGTGACTTAGAGAATTTTGGTCATCTTTGGATCTTAAGGGGGTAGAGCTTGTAAGATAAATGGTTGGGTTAGGCGTTGGTTGGGAATGGTAGCTATTGTGTTTTGGATGACATTAGATGATGCACAGACATACACTAGCTTCTGTAGAGGAAACCTGTGCCCTTTAGCTAAGGTTTTATTGAAATTTGTTATCTATAACTTGCTTCCACGACACCAGGACATTACCACTGTTAGACCTCAGGAGATTTTACTGATTCAAGCACTTATGACGGGTTATCCAATGATATCATTAGGGTATATAATTATGGAAAACCTATGGGAGTGTACTGTGATGGTACAAGGTACAAATTACCCACGTTGCAGAATGTTAACCGAGTTATTTGAAATTGAGAGAGCAGTGTCGGAGGAATTACCATGCAAATATCTTAATCCAAATGAGGTATGGTTCACTAGGCTCATAATGGTAGGATTAGTTTTTGAGAGGACTGTGCTAGGTTTCCAAATACATTGCCCTAAATCTACCACAGTCACAGAATTTCACGTTCGTCAAACTAGAGTACCCGGATGAGAAACCAAACAACAAGGGAAAGACTAAAATGGATATCGATGAGGAGGAGAAAAAGCCAGGAATGAAAGCACCGACTTTGGACTTATTTTGACACATATTGAGATTCTGAGAGATGTCATGGGAGGCCTTGTTATCATAAACAAGGCACTCCTAAAAGACATCGAGGCATTACGCGCAAATCAAAAGAAGCATGATCAGTTGTTCGAAGTTCATTCCGGTTGGCTGACGAACCTGCAGCTGGCAATGGACAAGCTTGAAGATATAATTGTTCCTTCAAAGTCGATTTAAATTATTTGTTTATGAGTGAGGATAGTTTAGCATGAGTGCGCAGCCATACATTTTATTTGTTTAGTTTTCTTTTCTGTTATGATAACATTTTGTATTTCATTTTCTTTTATCTCAAAGTATTTGGGTTTGAATTTGCAATAATAATTAAGTGTGTTTAAGTTTTAGTTTAATTGAGCAAGGAATGTAACTAGTATGAAATCGCATTAAAATTGGTTAATTTTGGCATGATCATGTGACGAGGACGTCACAATGGTCTAAGTTGGGGAGGGAAGGTTCTAAGAAATGTTTAATCTAATTAAATTAGCCTCCACAAAAATTTTTAGACCGAATTTTTC
The DNA here is from genome assembly GCA_020465985.1 of Centrapalus pauciflorus. Classification (NCBI taxonomy): domain Eukaryota; kingdom Viridiplantae; phylum Streptophyta; class Magnoliopsida; order Asterales; family Asteraceae; genus Centrapalus; species Centrapalus pauciflorus. The sequence continues at coordinate 180,897 of JAANYP010002636.1, forward strand.
ACCATTTAGCAGAGGGATACGCCACCATACACCTCAAAAACAGTAAAATAATTAGAATTTTGCAGAGGTGTGCACAGGGGGGGGGGGGGCGCAGGGCTACGCCTGGCCTACGCCCCTATCGAGTGAAAATGCAGAAAATTACTTTCTTCTTCGTTTCACAAACCCTAATCACCCTGTCAACCTACGGCTAAGGTGCGGCTACCCCTTGCAAACCCGATTTTTCTCTAAATTTCACAAATCTAAGCTTAAAAACATTCCTACCATCATATATAACGAAGATCTAGGTTCAAATCGCTCACATTGTGGTCATTGTCACTCATTTGAGAGGTTTTTGGGTAAGAAGTGGCTGGAAGATAAATCTAATTTTTGTTCATCTTTTCATCATCATTTATCAAGGTTAGTGTTATTTTCTTAAAAAATACAAGTTTAATTCATAACATTAGGGTTGGAAGAATGTAAGAAAGCTTCATGGTCATCCATGGAGTTTTTGAGATCATTTTGACTTTTAGAGTCAAAGTTTGGTGAAATTGCATGTTTAAGATGCTAATATTGGATAATAGTATAAGGTTTATGTTTAGATAATATGTAAGTTAATTTTCCATAATCAATTCTTGAATTAAAGATAGATTTATAAAAGTTGGTTGCCTAGATATGCATATATGTTTATAATTTACGAGTAAATGGGTTAACTAGCTAGGATTTAAAGTCTAAACTTTGTTGAAATAATAAGTGTATAGTTAGTGTATACAATGATGGAAATAATTCTACACACACACACACACACATATGTGCGTGTGTAAAAGTATATATATAGCGGGTCTAAACATAATAAGCGTAAATGTGAAAATGTGTAATTATATATTACATGCTAAGTTTGTGCCTCACACATTATTGAATGGTGATTTGTAGATGTCACAACAGACCCGTTGACGCACCCATGCGGCCGACGAACCGGTTGGATTAGATACCAAACCTATTGCTCTCGCACCACCCGGTAGAAATGAGACCAACACTATTTCTTTATATGAAATAAACGAGGAGGATTTTGATGGGAGGGTAAGGAAAGAGGAGTTCAAAGATTATGGTATTTCCGTATCTATTCGAATTTTTAGGATGAGAGGGAGTGTTTGATTTAGGAGGGTCCCAAATTTATCAATCTGATGTGGTAGAATGGATGTCGACTCTTATGAAAGAAATAGGTCGAACATATGATGACTTTAAGCTTATAGGCACAGTACACGGGCGAGATGTGGCGATGGATGCAAGAATCTTTCGCCAACTATTTAATGTATATATTGGAGTGGGAAATGATGGATCTACCCAGATAGGGTATGAGTATAGGTCGGAGTCCCAGTTGGCTTTTACCAACCAGACGTGGACAGGTGAGTGGGTTGAACAAGTATGTAAGGTGTTCAACCGCAGCACCGAGGCAGCTGAAAATTATGTTACCTATAATAGGAAGGACTTATCTCCGCGTGCCAAAGTTCTTCACAAGATTCTCGTGAACAACATATTATCACGAGATAGTGACCTTTCAAATGTCAGACACCGAGACGTCACAGTTGTTAGAATCAATTTTAGATTGATGAATTTAATATGTCTAGGGTGTATTTTGTAATTAATGCATAGTTGATTTTTGTCTATAAATAGAATATTCCTTTTGTAAATAGTACGAAACTGAATATTGTAGTTGCACGGAATTGTAATTGTGATTGCACGGACTTCTAAGAAGATCAGGGCTACAGTGCTTTGTATTCATTCATCATCCTATAATCATCTTTTGGTGAAATATACTCATTTGGTTAGTGTTTTTGATCTTTGTAAATGTTTTTATTAAATGTTTTGATTGATTAATCTGGAATAGCAATTGGTATTAGAGCTATAAATGGATTAAAATTGATTGTTTTTGAAAAATTTTCACTGTTTCATCGCAAATTTTGAAAAACGAACATATTGATTATAATTTGAATCTGTAATTCAAAACACACAAATAGATTGGTCGATTTTTCTGATTTTTTGAAAACCGACTGTTCTTCACTGTTCTAGAGAAAAACAAGGAGTTTGATCTAAAATTAACCAAAGAGTTTTCATAAAAATTGTTTGTTAGTGAAAAACTAACCTTCGATTTCAATTTGGGATCATTTTATGCATTTTTATCGAAATCAGTGGAGTTTGGACTTGAATTTTATCAAAATTCATTAAACTCGAATTTAGTTAAGTTCATGTGATAATCGAGTTGAAAAGCTTCTTTATTCGAGTTGACAAGATAGTTTAATCAATCGAGTTGGAAACTTATTTGAATCGAGTTGAAGGTTATATTCGAGTTGAATTTCATTTCAATCGAGTTGGACATAACTCCATTCGAGTTGGAAGGAAGTTTTATTCGAGTTTGATAAAACAACTTTCAAGTGAAATTAAGTTTGATTCGAGTTTAATCAATCATACTTCATCTTGATTCGAGTTCATTGTTATTTCATTCAAGTTTTCTTGAAGTATCATTCGAGTTTTATCAACTCATCATTCGAGTTGCATTACTAATCCTTTGATTGATTCCTTCTATATTCGAGTTTCATTCTTTACAATTCGAGTTGATTTACTTCTTTGTTCGAGTTTTATCATTCTTTGATCGAGATTGATCCCATTCATATCGAGTTTCATACTACTTTCATTCGAGTTTGATCAACTTATCAACAAGTTTGATCAAATTTTCAATTTCAATCAATTTCCATTTAAAAGATCTTGGAAGATTCCTTTTAATCAGTCAAAATGTCAAAAGATGCACTAGCCATGGGGTCGAAAACCAAACCTCCATTTTATACAGAGGTGAGTACGTACAATGGAGGGAAAGATTCCTAGAATTTATCAGTTTCCATGATTTGTCTGAAGAAATGTTGAAATCACTCAATAAGGGACCAACTATTTTCCTTGAAACCATACCCGCAGTACCAACCGGCAACCCTCCTATCCCGGAAAGAACAATTGAGGTCACAAACCTAACTGAAGCACAAAAACGGAGAAAACTGGGGGACAAGGCTGCTAGAAAACTCTTGCTGATATCAATACCCAATGATATATATACCTGTCTAACCAATACAAAAACAGCCAAATCCATCTGGGATGAGGTCTGTAAATTGATGAGAGGTTCAGACAGAGCAGCAACAAACAGAGCCCGAAACAGTTTGATGACGTTTGAAAACATCAGAGAAAGAGAAGGGGAATTGCTTGAAAGTACGTATCTGAGGTTCGTCAATCTGGTCAGTGAGATGAAAAGGAATGGTGTGACAAACTCAAATTTGGATATTAATGTCAAATTCCTGAACGTGCTGAATCCGGAGTGGGATAAATATTCAATGATAATTCAGAAAACAAAAGAGATTGACGACATGGACTTTCACATGGTTTTTGAAAACCTTAACAACTACCAAGAAGTTGTTTTAAGGAATATGTCAGGACAGAAAAAGACTGAAAATGAAACCGTTGATCCTTTAGTTCTGTTGGCAGACAAGAAGTATAAATACAAGCTGAAGAAGGAAAAACGGGTTGTAGTGAGCAGTAGTTCATCAGAGTTTTTTTTAGGTTTTAGTTAAATTTTTATTTGTTTGTTCATTTTTTTTATTTTCTTTAGGTGTTAGTTTTTGTTTTATTTTTTTTGTGTGTATGTGTGAAATTTTTTTTTTGTGTTGTTTTGTAAATAAATGGGCTTATAAAGTTAAAAAGAGAGAATGGGCTTAAATAATTATCAAATGGGTCGGATATTAAATTCAACATTTCAAATTTGGTACAAATTTGAAATTTGAATTTCAAATTCACTTTTTCACAAAACCGGTCAACTGTTCATCTTCTTCTTCAAAAATACCCATTTTCAAGCTTTCCTACATACGAAGAAATCCACTTTTTGATAAAGATTTTCAGTTTCAGAGTTTAAATTGTAAGTGGTTTACTGCTTTTCCTTTTATTGGTTTATTTTCAGAATGTATTGTCGAGTTTGATGCATAAACTGTGACGTGTGTGTGTTCGTGGTGTATGCACTGTGTGTATATCTGTTTTGTCGATTTTGTGTTGTATATATGAAATTTATGTTGTGGTTAATTTTGTATTTATCATATGGACTTGTAAAATAAATTTCAATTTCCATTTCAAATCACACGACAATAATTTTGGATTTTCAGGTATAAAATTTTTGAGTTTTTTTGAAAATCTGAAACTTGGATTTTTAGGATTGAACAAGTTGTTTCTGGACAAAGTTCAGTAATCAAATAATGTTTAAAATCCAATTTCGAGTAGGAACCTATAAATGAATAGTGAAAAATGTCCTTGAAATGATTTTTGCATATTATCAGTGATAGTTTTGACTTAGAAAAGTTTTAAATGACTTAACTCGATCAAATCATCATTCGAGAAATTCTTATCTTTGATCGAGTTGCATGAAGTTCAATTCGAGAAACTTTCAGTTTCAATCAAGTTGATCACTTCATGATTCGAGGAACTTATGTTTGTTTTCCGAGTTGGGTGTTTTTAGGACTTAGAATATTTTTTAAACACCAATCTTGATAATATAATGGTTCGAGTATGTTCTTGTTTCATTCGAGTTGGTTCCATGAGTTGTTCGAGGAACCTTTGATTGTTATTCGAGTTGGGAATATTTAGGGACTTAGAAAATTTTCAAACCTTGTCTTGATAATAACATGGTTCTAGTTAGTTCCAACTTCATTCGAGTTGGAGTCATGAGTATTTCGAGAAATGGCCAACCTGATTCGAGTTGGTCAATTATTTCATTCGAGTTGACTAGGATTTCATTAGAGTTGCCTGTTTATTCATTAAAGTTGTTTGGTTATTCGAGAAATCCATTATTCAATTCGAGTTTCATTCTTAAGTAATGCGAGTTGATTCATGTGTCACCCGAGACTTTTCATGTGTCAATCGAGTTTCACTTCAAAATTTCCAAAATTTTACCGAGTGTGGAGGATTTTTTAATTTTCAGAAAAATTTCACATTTTTTAAGAAATTTTTAAAATCTGTGTTTTTCGAACATTGGTCTCTTAACGATTCACTTTGGAAATCTAACAATAATATTTTAATATTATTGTCCGGAATCCCGATGCTTTAAACAGTAAAACACAAATTTTTCTAATTTCCAGCAAAATGTTTTATTTTTCTATGTGCAGGATTCCATTTGTTTATCTGATTTTTCTAACATGTTTATTAATTTTCACAGGTTACAAATGGCTTCCCAAGCTCAATCCCAACATTCAAGTTCTTCTGATTCACATTCCTCATCAAACCATACGCTGGTCTCAAAACCGGTGAAATCTGCCTCCTTTACCCGACCATCACCTTCGTCACCCATCCCAGACACTCACCTTGTAAAAACCAAATATTGCCTACAGTTTTGTGAAAATAACCACAGACTTGCCCCAAAAATCATCTAAGTCAGTTATCCAATTATTGTGGACATCCTTAAAGGACATCCTCTAGGCTACCTTTTGCAGTATAAATGATGCGAGTGTCGTTAACCCGTCAAAAATAACCACTAAATACCTTAGAAGCTAGGGTAAGTAGGGATCGTATCCACAGAGAGCGAGAGGTTAAATACACGTATTCGAGCGACTAGCGTTGTAAAATAATTAATTTCGAAAGATTGATTTGGTTGTAAAAAGGTGATTGCTTTGATTTATAAAACTAATTACTTGCGAATTTTGTGAAAAGAAAACTTAAGAAGATTGTTTGATTGAATAAAATACGAAGATAACCATTCCCGGATTCCACACCGCGCTTTGTGTTTAATTTATGAAAACGATTTGAAGATTACATAGACATAATCTTTGTTGGAATTATTATTAAAGCCATTACGTGATCTTGGGCATAGCGCGTGACACGTTTGATTACTCGTCTTAATTAAATAATTAACTCGGCACGAATAATAAAATGTCTACGAACTATCTTGCGAAACGCAACAACAAAATAATAATCATTCGTTTACAATCAAAATATAAATAATAAAAACCATGTAAACTTAAAGTAATCGTTCATAAAGTAAAACTTAGCGATGTGCTTCCTCCGAGAATGATTATGACGAGCTTAGCCGGACATGGTTGATGCAACGTTCAAGAGTTGTGGATTCATCGCCGTAGATTGACTCGTGTGTTCTTCGTACGTATTTTCGCTCAAACAGGGTTCTTTTCCTTAGCCTTCTCCTCCAAAAAACGATTTTGAACTCTGACATATAACTTGGTATTTATAGGAAAAGATGGGAAAACCCTAAAAACGGCCGTCTAATAATTTCATGGGTTGGGCGCAGCCGTAGGCGCAGGCCTGCGCCCCCCTCTGCGCCCCTCTGTAAAATCCGTGTTTTTGTGAATTAATTTCTTCTGTTGAACCCTTGGTCTGGGCGCAGGGCTGCGCCCCTCTCTGCGCCTGGCTCTGAAATTTCGTCCTTTTTTTCGCAATTTTAAACCGGATTTTGTTTACCTGCACAGACACAGAATTTATTCAATAGCGGCACATTCTATCACACTTTTGCATTAAAAATAACTCTTTTACGCTTAATAAACATGGTAAATTATAACCCGATCAAACTTCCCCAACTTAATTCTTGATCGTCCCGAGCAAGCAACGAAAATCAGATTTTTAAAACATCGGGTTTATCAAGCGTACAAAACATAATTAACTCATTTAAACAAGCACTAGCCTTCATAGATGTGTTGAAACTTGCAGACATGAACAGAATTTAATTCAGATATATCGTGATGTTTCTTGGATAGTTGTTCCAAAATTCCTCACCACTATTATCCTTTTAGCTCAAGGTTACAGAATTGAATTCACGTGGGTCACTGGACCATCTTTTTCCTCGATGCATGACTTAAGCTACTAATTTTTCTTTTCTTTTTATTCTTTTCATGCAATGTCCATATTTTTTCGTTCAAGTTTACTATGACTTTCTAGATGATCCGTGTAACAGGATTTGGGTCAGCCGCTCCCAGACCAGTTGGCCTTAGGGGACTAGGCATGATGGTACCCTTCAGACTTAATCTCCTGAATCAACTAGGTCACACTTGAATTGAGGCTTTATTCGTGTTCGCTTCCTCCCCTTATTGCATGAATAATTAGCGGCTATTGAAATCCTGGTTAATTATCACTCGCTTCAACCCAATGTATCCTACTTCAAACTCGGTTCACTTCCTTGATTTTAAACATCTATGACTCTTTGTGTTATATTTAAACTCATATAATTACATCTTTTTGCTTGAAACCGACCTAACTAACATCATCATCTTTAAGTTGCAAGCTCAACAATAAAGATTTATTGGGAAATAGATCGAAGTATCTTTAATAGCTCTTTTCTTGCTTAATCAAATCTCGAAAGTAACATGCTTTATTCGACAAAAATGGCACAATAATACGGGAATTGAAACTCTTATGTAATGGAACGAGGATACCTGGTTACTGCTGTGGAGGTTGTCCGAAGTTGCTGTCGTAGAACTCACTGAAAGGCCCATCATCTTCTCGTGCTAGTAATTTTCTTCAAACTTCCCCAACTTGAGTTGAAAACTCAAGTTTAACTGAGATCAACACTAACAATGGCACCTTAAATCTTTATAAGTGAGTTATTTGACCAAAAAGTTGTCATTTTTCGTAAATTTTTTCTCGGTTTCACGATATATAACATATAAAGCATAGTGTGAAGCATAATGCGTCCCCCTTCCCCAACTTAAAGAATTGGGGCGTCCTCGGCACACAAATAATTATGAAACAAGAAACATTTACAAAGAAATGAAACAACACATGTAGCATCTAAGTATCGAATATTCAAGCATGTGCAATATAGTATTGGTGCACCCCACATTTTGCTAGGAATTGCCCCTCCCTAACGTAAGTATATTCCTTTTAATTTCCTCCAAGCTCAATGGTCCCGAATGTGCAAATTCTTTCCCCAACTTAGTTGGTTGCGATATGTACCACCGTAATATAGGATGAACTACTATTTGACTAACTAATTTAAAAGAGCAACAAACTAAGGCCTAATAAAAACTTAATCTACAGAAATTAAAACACACTTTCGTGGTGAAAACGATTGCACTTAGCACGTGCAACAAGCCTTTAAACCCCTCAGTAGCCCGAGTGGACGAGTTATAGTCTCGTGAGGGTTTCTATGGAACATACCCACAAAGTTCTTTGGGTTGCCTCCCAAAAAGCGCTAAGTTTAATGTCTTCAGCCAGACATTTTGGAACTCTGTAGTATTTAAGTGATATCTTCCAAGACCATTGTCTCAGATGATATAATTTCATTGTCGGCCCATTGTACAAATAATTTTAATCTGTGTCCGTTTACTTTAAACGGCTCACCACCTTTTTGATCTATTATTTCAACCGCACCATAGGGGAAAACGTTAGTCACTGTGTATGGGCCTGTCCACTTACTTTTTAATTTGCCTGGGAAGAGCCGCAAGCGTGCGTTAAATAGCCAGACTTTGTCACCTTTATTAAACACCTTTCGTTTAATTATTCGGTCGTGGAAAGCTTTTGTTTTTTCTTTATATATTTTAGAACTTTCATAAGCTTCCTTGCGAATTTCTTCTAATTCGTTCAGTTGGTGTTTTCGATTTATACCGGCAGCCGTGAAGTTAAGGTTTGCATTTTTAATGGCCCATAAGGCTCGGTGTTCTAACTCCACCGGAAGATGACATAATTTCCCATACACTAGTTTATAAGGAGACATACCAATAGGGGTTTTATACGCTGTACGATACGCCCAAAGTGCATCATCTAATCGTATTGACCAATCTTTCCTATCGGGTCGTACTGTTTTTTCTAATATTCGCTTAACCTCCCTGTTAGATACCTCTACTTGTCCACTAGTTTGTGGGTGATATGGGGTAGATATCTTGTGTGTCACTCCATAATGTTTAAGTAGTTTGCTAAAGTACATATTTTTGAAATGAGAACCCCCATCACTAATTATAGCTCTAGGAATTCCATGGCGAGAAAATATATTACGTTTAACGAATTGGCAAACTACTTTGTGATCATTGGTTCTTGTGGCTTCGGCTTCTACCCATTTAGAGACGTAATCAACTGCCACTAGGATGTATTCGAAACCATATGACTTAGGAAAGGGTCCCATAAAGTCTATGCCCCACACATCAAAAATCTCTACTATAAGAATTGGTGTCATAGGCATTTGGTCTCTTTTTGAAATACCTCCTATCTGCTGGCATCGTAGGCATGACTTAACAAACTCGTAGGAGTCCTTAAAGATGGTTGGCCAAAAGAATCCACTTTGTAGGATTCGATGTCCTGTCTTTTTAGCACTAAAATGGCCTCCACATGCATACGAGTGACAGTGATTTAAAATATCATAATGCTCGTTATCTGGAACACATCGCCGGATAATCTGATCTACTCCTATTTTGAACAAATCCGGCTCCTCCCAAATGTACTGTTTAGTTTGAGAGAAGAAATACTTTCGTTGATGTGAATTCCAGTGGTTTGGGGTTTTCCCTGTGACAAAGTAATTCACTAAGTTAGCGAACCAAGGCACTTTTGCGACGAACAATAATTGTTCATCTGGGAAATTGTCCCGAATGGAGTCCAGCACATCAGTGGTGATTGCTGGTAGTCTCGAGAGATGGTCTGCTACTACATTTTCTGAGCCCTTTTTGTCTCTGATTTCTAAATCAAACTCTTGTAGCAACAGTATCCAACGAATTAGCCGTGGCTTAGCATCTTTCTTGGCCAAGAGGTGTCGTAAGGCACTATGATCGGAATACACAATTACCTTAGCTCCCCAGACGTAAGATCTAAACTTATCTAGCGCATATACTACTGCAAGCAATTCTTTTTCAGTGGTTGTGTAATTAATTTGAGCTTCAGAGAAGGTTTTACTTGCATAGTATATTACCACTGGCTTTTTGTCCACTCTTTGACCAAGGACGGCACCTACTGCATGATCGCTGGCGTCACACATGATCTCAAAGGGTTGAGACCAATCAGGTGATTGCAGAATTGGTGCCTCTGTGAGCTTCATTTTTAATGTGTTAAATGCCTCTACACAGTCTTTATCAAAATTGAACGGTGCGTCTTTTAGGAGAAGATTACATAGGGGTTTGGATATGGCACTAAAATCTTTTATGAATCTCCTATAGAAACCTGCATGTCCTAGAAAAGAACGAATCCCCTTGATATTAGTTGGTGGTGGTAGCGAGGAAATTATTTGTATCTTAGCTCGATCAACCTCCATTCCCCTTTCAGAAACTATGTGTCCTAAGACTACTCCCTCTTTAACCATAAAGTGACTTTTCTCCCAACTTAGTACCAAATTGGTTTCAGTACATCTCTTGAGAACTTTTTCTAAATGAGAGAGGCACCCTTCGAATGACTGATCAAATATTGAAAAGTCGTCCATGAAGATTTCAAGAGAACCTCCGACCATGTCTGAAAATATAGCCATCATACATCGCTGGAATGTGGCCGGAGCATTACATAATCCAAATGGCATTCTTCGGTAAGCGAATGTGCCATACGGACATGTAAATGTCGTTTTATCTTGGTCCTCTGGGTGTATTGGGATTTGGTTATACCCTGAATAGCCATCTAGGAAACAATAGAATTTCTGCCCTGCTAGCTTCTCTACTATTTGGTCGATGAATGGCAGGGGGAAATGATCTTTTGAGGTTGCGGCGTTTAGTTTTCTATAGTCGATACATACTCTCCACCCCGTCACAGGGCGAGTTGCAATCTTTTCTCCTTCAGGAGTATCGACAACAGTGATTCCAGATTTTTTTGGAACCGTTTGTGTGGGACTAACCCATTGGCTATCTGATATCGGATAGATAATTCCAGCATCTAGCCATTTCAATACTTCTTTCTTCACTACCTCTCTAAGGTTAGGATTTAGCCTTCTCTGAGCATCTCTGCTTGGCTTGGCTGTTGGATCAGTTATTATCCTATGCATACACAGCGTCGGACTAATTCCTTTAAGATCTGCTATGGTCCAGCCTACCGCTTCCTTATATCTCGATAACACTTCTAACAAGGCCTTTTCTTGTGCAGCAGTAAGGTCTGTTGCGATGATTACAGGCAGTGTATTCTCAGGGCCAAGAAAAGCATATTTGAGATGAGATGGAAGTGGTTTCAACTCTAGCTTGGGTGGTTGCTCTAAAGACGGTTTTGCTGATGGTGGAAGGTCAGTCGGAAGTTTTTCGATCTTATGTGTCCATGGTGGTTGAGTAGAATCCATTGACTGGACACTTTCAAGTTCAAACTCCTTAGCTTCAGGCATATTATCTAACTTATGCTCATTGTAGTACAGAAAAAGCTCCACTGGATCTTTACATGTTATTGTTGATAATTGTTGTTGTGTTAAATCATCAACTAGATCGATCATATAGCACTCTGAATCCAATGGCGCATTGGGTACATTGTTAAAGACATTAAGTCGGAGTTTACGGTTTCCGAATGCTATGTCTAATGCACCTGTCCTGCAATTGATTTGAGCGTTGATTGTGGCTAAGAAGGGACGTCCTAATATGATTGCCGGTTGGCTTTCTTTGTAAGCGCTATCAGAATCCAGCACTAAGAAATCTACTGGATAATAGAAATCTTCGACCTTAACGATTACATCAGATAACATCCCTCGTGGTACTTTGGTAGACCTATCTGCTAATTGTAGGATGACATCTGTTGTTTGTAAGGTTCCGAGATCATGTTGGTCAAATAAATTACCAGGTAAAATATTAACACTCGCCCCTAAGTCTAGAAGTGCTTTTTTAATTTGAATATCGCCGATAGTTACCGGGATCAAGGGTGATCCTGGATCTTTTAGTTTAGGCGGCAGTGAGCTCGTGATAACTGCACTGACTTGTTCAGTGAGGTTGATTTGCTTCGGAAGAGTTATTTTAAATTTTCGCTTCTGAGTACAAAGGTCTTTTAGGAATTTAGCGTAAGAAGGAACTTGTTGTATAGCTTTGATTAAGGGAATGTTAATTTTAACTTGATTAAAAATATCCCATAACTCTTCGTTTTTAGGTCCTTTCTTACCATAAGGAAATGAAGCTGGATTTTCTAAGGCCGTTGGGTAGGGAATACTTCCAGTATTGGAACTCCCTTCCCCAACTTTATTCTCTACTGGTCTCTTGGCTTCTACTTCCTTAAAAGTTACCTTCTTAACTTTTGTTTCTACCTTTGACTCCGATCTGGGTGGTTCTTCTTCATAAGCAATTTCTACCTCGTCGTCAGTCTCACTCTCCTTAGGCATTTCTATTTTGTTATCTACTTCCTTTCCACTCCTAAGGGTAGTGACTTTGTTAACTTCGTTCACTTCATTGACTTCATATTTCTTTTATTTTCCATGGTGGTGCGATGGGTTAACTGTGGTGTTGCTTGGAAGCTTCCCTTCTTCTCGTTTAGTCAAGGACTCTGCAATTTGTCCCATCTGCCTTCCGAGCATCTCCATAGTTTTCGCTTGAACCATGGTTTGTTGTTTCATGAATTCCATAAACTCGGAAAACTCTTTCGAATTCCCCGACACTTGTCGCGAATCATTTTCTTCTTTAGGGTCTTGGCGTTTATAGTACCGATCATCCTTCGTAGCTGAGGTCGATCCATATTGGAAATCTCGGTTTTGTTGACGAGGTTGCTCATATCTTGGCTTCGGGGGAGCATCATTGTCTTGATTATCCCTCCAACTAAAGTTCGGGTGTTTTCTCCATCCCGGATTGTAAGTTTCCGAGTATGGATTCTCCCGTTCTCTTCGTTGCCGAAATCCAAAAGCTTCGTTCACATACTCTTCGTGCGTGAAGGTATGTGGGCATTTCTCGGTTGGATGAGAAGGGTCTCCACAAGTGACGCAGCAGACCTGTGCCGCTGTAACCTTTCCCATTCCTTTCATCAACAAGTCCATCTTTTTGCTTAGCTCGGATATGTCAGATTTAACTTCTTTCTTCCATGCGTTGTCTATGCCCATAACTTGGACACCAACACTATTATCCGAACCCGCTTGGACTTTTAAACCTTTGCTTAATTGGGTTAATAATTCCCAAGCTTCGTCATCTTCCTTAGCTAAAAAGGTTCCGCCTGAAGCAGCGGTGATCATATTCCTACTTTCTTGACTAACCCCATCGAAAAAGGTTTTAATTAGCATCCATTTAGGAATTTCATGGTGAGGGCATGTTCGTAGTAATTCATTCAACCTATTAAAAGCATCGTGAAATTGTTCTCCAATTTTCTGTTTAAATCCAGTGATTTCTTTACGTTTTTCTGTAGTTTTACTAATTGGGTAATATTCAGTTAGAAATTCTTTTTTCATTTCATCCCAGTTAGTTATACTATCAGTGGGAAGTGACACGAACCAATTTTTCGCTCGTTCCTTCAAAGAGAAAGGAAAGAGTCTGAGTTTTAAAGCGTCTACGGTCATCCCCCTAACGTGATTGGCCTTACATATGGCAGTGAATTCAGCTAAGTGCTCATACGGTTCTTCGCTTGGTGCTCCGCGAAAAACAGGTAATATGCTAAATAGCTGTGGCCTAATTTCGGGTTCATTCTCATTAATTGGGTAGAGAATGGGTGATGGATCAGGGATATCACCCGGCCTATAATGGGATTCTACGGTTCTACGGTCTCCCATCGGTCTTTGATTTTGTTGGACGTCAACTAGAATGTTATCGATGTTCTCGTCTTCCAAATTAATTATTTCTTCTTCCACGTTTACTGTAGGAACAGTATTTCTAATTTCGTTTGTTTGAGTTGTGGCTCGCCTATTAGATCTAGCAGTTTTTTCGATTTCTGGATCAAACTTCAAGGGTGAAATTCTACCAGAATATCGTGTGTGCATAAACTTAGAAGGGCTAGATGAAGAATTCGAATTAGTTACTTTCTTTTTGGTGAGAATCGATGCTTGCGCCACGATTCCCCTTTTTTTTTTTTTTTAATAAACTAAAACAATAATTAAAATTAAAACTAATTAAAAACTAATTAAATGGAATAATAGCAAAATATGGAAACTTAAACTAATTTAAGTAAGCAAATAAAAGCAAATAAACAAATAATTGAAATTGACTAAATTAACTAAATTACCTAAATTACTCTAAAGAAAATAAGGCAACTAAATATATGAAAATGTAATTTATATTTAAATAAAATTTAAAATTAAATTAACTAATTACTAAAATACGTGATTTAAGCGCAACCGCTCCCCGGCAACGGCGCCAAAATTTGATGCGAGTGTCGTTAACCCGTCAAAAATAACCACTAAATACCTTAGAAGCTAGGGTAAGTAGGGATCGTATCCACAGAGAGCGAGAGGTTAAATACACGTATTCGAGCGACTAGCGTTGTAAAATAATTAATTTCGAAAGATTGATTTGGTTGTAAAAAGGTGATTGCTTTGATTTATAAAACTAATTACTTGCGAATTTTGTGAAAAGAAAACTTAAGAAGATTGTTTGATTGAATAAAATACGAAGATAACCATTCCCGGATTCCACACCGCGCTTTGTGTTTAATTTATGAAAACGATTTGAAGATTACATAGACATAATCTTTGTTGGAGTTATTATTAAAGCCATTACGTGATCTTGGGCATAGCGCGTGACACGTTTGATTACTCGTCTTAATTAAATAATTAACTCGGCACGAATAATAAAATGTCTACGAACTATCTTGCGAAACGCAACAACAAAATAATAATCATTCGTTTACAATCAAAATATAAATAATAAAAACCATGTAAACTTAAAGTAATCGTTCATAAAGTAAAACTTAGCGATGTGCTTCCTCCGAGAATGATTATGACGAGCTTAGCCGGACATGGTTGATGCAACGTTCAAGAGTTGTGGATTCATCGCCGTAGATTGACTCGTGTGTTCTTCGTACGTATTTTCGCTCAAACAGGGTTCTTTTCCTTAGCCTTCTCCTCCCAAAAAACGATTTTGAACTCTGACATATAACTTGGTATTTATAGGAAAAGATGGGAAAACCCTAAAAACGGCCGTCTAATAATTTCATGGGTTGGGCGCAGCCGTAGGCGCAGGCCTGCGCCCCCCTCTGCGCCCCTCTGTAAAATCCGTGTTTTTGTGAATTAATTTCTTCTGTTGAACCCTTGGTCTGGGCGCAGGGCTGCGCCCCTCTCTGCGCCTGGCTCTGAAATTTCGTCCTTTTTTTCGCAATTTTAAACCGGATTTTGTTTACCTGCACAGGCACAGAATTTATTCAATAGCGGCACATTCTATCACACTTTTGCATTAAAAATAACTCTTTTACGCTTAATAAACATGGTAAATTATAACCCGATCAATAAACCTTCTATTTCCCAAGTCTACTTGCAACAATTCTGGCACACGATAAAGTTCATACTAGCTGATGGAAATCATCACTTCAAAGTTACCATAGACCAGTTTAAGGCAAAGACCACACTTGCCAGACTTTTCCATAACCTATTTCTACCGCGCAGAACTGATACCGTGAACTTTCCAGACTTAGCTGATTATGAAGACTTTGTCTCAGATGAAGAGCTTGTTCATGATCTAATATGCTTAGGATATTCCAAACCTCTTCCAAAAAGTTCAAAATTTCATAGGAATAGCCTGAATGGAGAATGGTACACATTATTTGGCATAGTCAACAGATGCATGACGTCTAAACATACTGGAATTGACAGATGCAACATACATTGTTTGAGAATATTTCATGGGATTGCCTTCAACAAGCATTAAGACTATGCACAATGTATTTGGGAGGATGTGAAAGAGGTTGTGTTGGCAAAAACAACAAATCATGCAAGAAAGTTTGTACCGCTACAACGTTTCATTCATATTTTGATAAGGGGAATCTTAAGGGCTAATGAACAAATCCCAAAAAGATCTTATGCTCATAAGTGCCCAGACTATGTTATGATAAGTCTACATGGGGTATAAGATGCGCCGAATGTGAATGTGATGCCCATTCCAGAGGCTCTTTTGAAGTATGCGGATCAAGAGAGTGAGCATGTCAAATTATACAGAATAGATCACACTCTTATAGAAAACCAAGAACTAGGTCTTCTTATTCTAGGAGCTTTAGGTGAGCAGGAACATCAGCCCGGCTGATGTTCAGGGCAGCCAACCTGAGAGTGAGGGAGTAGAGGAGCAGGTAAGAGGAGGTAAGAGAAGCTCAGACTTTGAAAGGACGTTATCAAACATTGCAGAAGGCGCTGATGAAGGAAATGATGATGATGATGAAGATGAGGATTGTAATGATGCAAATGAGGGTGGTGCTGGAATGGTTGAATTTTCTTTAGCTGAAAGGCTTCCGGATATTGATGTTATTCAGATTGCTAGGGAGAGTGAGAGGGAGTTCCCATGCCCAAACAGCCGGGATCTAGCCATATCTGCTGTTGGCTCTCAAATGGGAGTCAGCATTGAATCAGTCAGTATCCCACTGACGACTGCGCCCCCCCCCCCCCCCAGTAACTCATTTTCCTCTCAACAGGAAGATGTTTCAATTTCTCACCGGGATCAAGCACATGATCTATCCTTAAATCCTTTGGATTTTATGGATATTCAAATGAGTACACAACTGCCCGGGTATACAATTTTTATTCTTGCACATGATATAGATGCTATACACATTAGGATACTAGCGTCGACTTCATATGTTGATGTAAGTGCAGTTGAACTAAGTGTTCCTGCCAGAACAACCATAGTGTCAGAAGCATCTGTTGCTCCGTCACTTGAAGTGGTTGGAAGACCAGTCAGAGATACAACTTTGCCAAATCTGAGCACTGGCCACACAGATGTTCTTTTTATAAGTTCAACTGTTGTGTCAACTGGAAGTCTGAGTGACCCAGTGGTTAGACTTTCACTCTTTGTGACCGAAGAAAAGTTTAATGAAGCATCGAATGAAGCAGTTGCTGGAGTCTCCAATCAGATGACAAATCAATTTTCTGAGATGATGGACCAGATGTCAAACATTCAGAAGCTTTTGAAGGGAAAGAATGTATCAAAAGAAGTAAAATAGAGGGATCCAAATCAAGCAATTGACGAGCTAAGACATTTTGTTATTGAACAATTTGATGAGATGAGGGATCGTATGATTGGGTTGGAGAGCACTATGATAACAGCATTAGGAGATATGTCTGAGAGAATATCTGCTGTGGAACAAACTTGTAAAGCACAAGCTTCTGCTCCAAAGCAAAAACATGATGAGGATGATGCTCCTCACGAGGGGGAGAAGAGGAGGAAGCTTGGTGAACAAGGATCTGGACTTCTAACGATTACATATCCAGAAAAGGATAAATATACGGAAGGTCAAGAGACTGGTGAAGCAGGGAGCTCCAAAGAAAAGCCTGTTGATGCTCAAAGTGAGCTAGAATTCATTCTTCATGAAGATGTTCTAGTTCCTTTAAGTATTCAATCAGGAATATATAATTTTGAAGAGTATGATGACACTGATGATGAAACTCAAGGACAAACTTTAATCATTGAGGGAAGTGAGAAGGAAGTGGAAGTGGAGTTGTCTAAAGATGACGATATGTTTGATTTGACCGATATATCTTTGAGAGCTGATAGGATTAAAGAAGAAGAGGATCTTGTGCAGGAGATATTGAAAGATGTTGAACCAACACCGACAGTTGAAAAGCCTGAGGTTATGGTTACTATAAAAGAAGAAGTAGTAGAGCCGTTTCCAGTGGAGAATACTATGCCTCAGATGGTTAAGGAGAAGAATGAGGTTGAAGTAATGGACAGATTTTTCAATGAGTATATATTGGCTGATGAGTCACAAAGACAACATCGTTTGAGGTTTGAAGCTCAACAGATTGTGTAGAAAGAAATCAGAGATATACTGACACTACTCAATGAAGATGAAATACGAAAGAAGATGATAAAAGTGTTAGACTTATCCGCAAAGCAACGGGCTGATTATATTAAGAAGAGAAACAAGCTGCCTTATCTTGAAGATCACCTCGAAAAGAAAATATTTTGTAAGAAGCAAGCTCCATGCACATTTTTGAAGTTGTTCAGAGTTCTGGAGCCTAATATGCCAAACACAGCAAATTATGCGAATTTCTTGCAAAATACAGCACAGTCGGTGGATAAGGTCTAAAGTGAGTTTAGGATTGTTGATTTGGTTAAGATTGAAAAGGATCGGTTTGTTAAGATCTTCTATCATACTTTTACCATCACCAGAGCTGATGGAAATACATATACGTTCATCGAGGTTGATATGTTTGGAATGCATTTGGTCGACATTGAAGATCTTTTTGATGAGCTGTGTAGAAATAAGAGGAATGAGCACTGTAGATTTGCGCTAAAGACACTTTTTTATTCATGCACACCAAATTGGTGCTTATGTCTCTGCAAGATCTACCTATAGGAGTTGAAAGAGGGATGAGAAAGATAAACATTACTGCGCCAAATCGTTTCATCAAATTTATGGAAAATCTAAAAGAATTTCAAGTCGTCATGGCCAAGCATCCTGTAGCAATATACAAAGATAAATATCAAAAGCCATGGGCTATGCGGAGCATTGAATTGAATAAGTTCTGTGATGGAACACTACAAAAGACGATGAATGGCTTGAAAGGATAGTTTGCAGCTGACAAGAAAAGAAAGCCAAAGAAGGGAGCATTGAGTGTGATTGACAGAAAGCTCATGGTTGAATTCATATCAAAGATCAACTGGAGATTGTCAAACAGAAAAAGTATCAGACGTTTTGAAATGAAGCTGGGTCTATCAAACTTAAGACTTATTATAATTCATCAAAAGGGGAGAATGTTAGAATCAATATTCGATTGACGAATTTAATATGTATAGGGTGTATTTTGTAATTAATGCATAGTTGATTTTAGTCTATAAATAGAATATTCCTTTTGTAAATAGTACGGAACTGAATATTGTAATTGAACGGAATTGTAATTGTGATTGCACAGACTTCTAAGAAGAATAGGGCTACAGTGCTTTGTTTTCATTCATCATCATGTAATCATCTTTTGGTGAAATATAATAATTTTGTTAGTGTTTCTGATATTTGTAATTGTTTGTATTAAATGTTTTGATTGACTAATCTGGAATATCAACAGATCTGTACGCCCTACTTAAGGGAAGGCTTAGGGGCATCCTTCCTTTTTCATCCCAAAACATTATATAGAAAGTTTAGACCAGCCTGTCCTTTGCATGGACAGTCATGAATGATATTTGGGCCATGTACAACACGAGCGATAGGACAGTCATCCCCCATGGATGGCTAATTTCTACCTTTTTAGAGAGGATGGGTGCATTGTCACCTGAATCTTTGACCACCCCAGTGTCGGTAGAATATATTACAACTGCCATGTTTCCCACTCTAGTCTTTAGGGAAGTTGATGAGGGATTCAAGATATACGAGAACGAAACACACCAATCATATATCGAGGATTATACTGAGGATGAGAGGAGATAGAGAGAGAGGAGAAAGTCGAGAATGAAGCGGGAGTTCGGCACGAATAGCCGCACTGCGGAGCGTCTACCTCACAAAGTCGAGGTAATAAAGATATTGAGGTTGACCGCATTATGAGGCGGTTAGATGACCTGGTGGTGAGTCACAGTGATTTTTGTGAGGACGTGACTCAACGATTAGATGATATGAGTGGCAAATTGACCCATGTCCACAATAGGTTTGATTATATTCAGGACAGGGTAGACCGAATTTATGAGGGGCAGAGAGCGACGGCATACCAAAATGTCTGCTACCAGCAGCAAAACTAGGTTTACTGGGAGGGAGTCCGACACCACGAGGATTCCCAGGCCGGTATGCCATATCAGTCGTATGTTGATTATATTATGCCCAAGTACCAGACATATGACCCGGCCCATGGCAGGATCTGCCAGATCAGGTTTCACCGCACCTGTATCCATCACCATCGCAGAACCCCGCAGACCAAACACCGTATGGCGATTTTTTCAGCAACATCTTCGGTCGTCCTCCTCTATTGTTCTACTTTCTTTTGTTTCATTTTCAGTCATGTATCAGTTATGTAGTTTGTAGTTTCTTTTTATTTAGTAATATTTCTTTTCATTAGCCGAGACCTTTTAAAAATTATTTGATGTCAATGTTGTTCATTAAATTTCCCCCAAAGATTCTTGTTTTGCCGATCAGGTTGTCGAAAATGATGATACATAGAAAAATGTACCCAAAATTAGTTAGTGTTAGTAAGGAATTCTAGACTTATGTTAAGATTCGTATAATAATTAACATTGTAATGTAAGTGGAGTGCAAGCTAGTTAAAATTTGGGCTTAAATGAAAATAATGTGTCAAAAGATTTTGGAAAACTCATGCAATAACGAGGAGAGCATAATCATGTTTTTAGCCTAGAAAAGATTCGATTGTATCCTAGTTGGTTCGAGAAATTAAGTCCTTCAGGTTACCATTCATGCCTAATCTCTTAAAACCATCTGGTTTGGGAGTGATTGACCCAAATCTCTCTACATGGACCAATAAGAAAGCTATGATTAAACTCGAGTTAAAAAGTATGTGTGTGTATGTATATGTGTGTGTGTGTGTGTGTGTGTGTGTGTGTATATATATATATATATATATATATATATATATATATATATATAAAAGCAAGGTGATTTAAAGATTCATATGGTTGTATACATGCATAGAGGGAAAAGATGGTCAAAAGACCCACATATTTTAAGACTTGTAACCTTGAGCTAAAAGGGTAATTTCCAAGAGTGAGATGCATTATAAAAATTCTAAGGAAGATGTGTTTTAACCGAAAATGTTCTTTCTTGAATTCAAAATTTTAATGCATTATCGTGAAGGCAGACTTAATCTAGACTTACTGAACACACTGCTAATATAGTGAGTACATAATTAGTTCTGATTCTAAGGCTAGTTCGGGGACGACCAAGACTTAAGTTGGGAGGGGGGGGGGGGGTTTGATGATACTACACTATTTTGTGTTTTTGGGAGTCTTTAAGGCTTATATATCCATTTTTACTTCATAACTATAGTACTTTTACATGATATTTGCATTTCAGGGTCAGGAAGTCAATTAGAAGCAGCTCGAAAAAATTCAGCTTGAGACGTGCAGGTAGGGGCACAGGCCTGCGCCGCCCTACGCTGCCAAAACAGAAAGTTTAAGAGTTAGAGAGTAGTTCCGGCGCACCCCAACGTACCCCTGAGCGTACCCCCAGAGCAGGGGCAGGCGCAGGCCTGCGCCCAGGTCTGCGCCCGTGTGGCATCAAAACCCTACGGCCGCTGTTTGACGTCTAAATCCCTAGAAATGACGATCTCTATAAATAGAGGGCCTCTGCGTTTGTTTTTCAAGGTGCCGATTTATTAAAAACGCTGACGAAACCCTGCTGCGGTTGATTCACGGATCAAAGTACGAAGAAGTGAAGTGTCGTTCTTCCACCGTCTACAAGCCCCAAGATGATCTCCACAATCATTGTCGGTCAAGAACACTATTAGGATCTAATATATAGAGACAAAAGCAATTATAATTGTAAGTATAGGGACTATATTTGTCAATTCTAGAAAGTTTAGTTTATGGGTATATAAACAAATTCTAAGTAATTTGTTTAGAAACTTTGCCATATTTCTTTGTATTCCGCGTTGAAAGCAAAGTAAATCATTTAATATAAAAGGAGATTTTATGTTCAATGTTGGATTCACCTAGATTTGTTATTATCAATTGGTACAGAGGTAGGATTATCGGTTCTTCAAATCCGTTCTCAGCATTTTTCAACTAAGCTCCTCCGGCTCACTTTTTCAAAAATACAAGTCAATCAGCTTCATAGTGAAAGAATGATCTGATGCACCATCATCTCCTTTCAATACACCCCTCTCATTTACATTTTACATCTGCTCGACCCTGTCAGTATCCCGTGATAATTGACACTTCTTAACTAATAGACCTAAAGAACCCTCACCCACACAAACTATAGATGATTTGCTCCTTGGGTAGGTCTTTCGGTTCTGGTCTGACCATAGAAGCGAAGTTTATGCCTATCACACAATTTGGTGCATAATCGGAGTTAGCAAAAATAATATTCAACATTTCAGCTCATGGGATATCACACAAAAAATGATTAAGATTTTCAGCTCAGATGAATTAGGAGATGAAATTGAGAACGAATTTGGGGAATGATTAGTTGGGAGATATCAGAATGAATGTAAAATCTGATATAGGATATGAAATAAATCAGATTTTCATGAAGAATTAGCTCTTGGAAGATTATAGGAGAATTTAATATGAACAAATTGGAAGAATAAGGAAGAGAATCTCAGAAGCAATGAGATTATGAAAATCAAAGATATTAGAACAATTAACCTCAATGATATACTCAGAGAATCAGAAATTAACATCCTTAAAAAAAATTTGTTCTTTTCAGCTTCAGAATTGAATTCAGGGCAGGAATTCATAAAGATTATATTTCAGAATCGGGTTCTAATCTGAAGTGATTAGAAGCCTATGTTGCGGAAGCTCGGGTTTCAGTCTGATGTAACTGAAAGCCTTGTTAAACTTTGCATGGATGTGCATGTTCCAAATGAAGTATTTGGAAGCCATATGCATGAAGTACGAAATCTGCTCTGTTGTGAGTAGAAGCCATACGAGAGAAAATCGGGTTCTGCACTTTTGTGTACAGAAACTATATCCAACGAAGACCGGGTTCTAGTCTGAATTGACTAAAAACCAAAACCTGCAAAATAAAGACGTCTTTGGTATCCAAACAGATTTGGATCCAGGCTTGTTAGCGCTCTTGGGTACCCATCTCAATATGGGTTTAGGTAACCATTTCATTACAGGTTTAGGTACCCATCGTAGAATATATTTATTATCTTCTTTCTCAAACTCAGGAAGCAAAATTCTTATAGAATGATAAAATTGAATATCTGATTTATGAAAGAAACTTGAATCTGAAACAAACAAAATTATGCAAACTCTTCTTTCTAAAAACCCGTCCGGTGCTAGCTTGTTTCTGATAATACTTGGTATTTTTCTGAGAAGATTTCTGCTGAGAAGAATAACCATTATTTGCATAAACTTTTGAAAACTTTGATTTCGAAGATTCACCAGGGTAAATCTTGACCGGAAGTTTTGCAACTACATTATTGACACATCCTCCTTGATTAGTGATATAATTGATAACACCAGGATCAACATACAACCTAATAATCAACATGTAACTTAAAATTGATAAACTTAACACAGTTTTAAGTAGCTCCACACTAAAGCAAGAAAATGTATAAACTACAGTGTCATAATCTAACTATTACAACATCATAAATTGTTTTAAAAGCATGAAATCCCAGCCCCAAAGCTATATCGTCCATGTACCAAATAGCTTCTAAGGTCACCGAGATATGAAATGAAATGCCTAGGAGGAAGGTCCAACAACAACTTTGACTTTACTAGAAAACATTGAAAGTCAACGGGTAAGCTAATGCTTAGTGAGATAATAGATTATATATTCAACAAATATTTCTTTACAAACTATTGTGAAAACGGGTAGTGCAAGCCCCATTACAAGTGAAAACCATGCAGTGTAAGCATGGGGTTTGGCAGTTCAAAAATGTTGATCGGGGATGTGCCGAACCGGACCAGGTAAGTGAATGGGATGATCACTCCCCGACAGTGGTCTGCTGTCAGCCCCAGTCCAGGTCGCATTAGATTGTGTTGGGAAATAGTTTAAGTATGTTCAAACTGTTAGTTAGACTTCTCAAACTGTTAGTAGATTTTAAATGTAAATCTAAAGTTCATGCTGCTAGTTGAAGAAACTCGAGCTGCCAGTGTAAAAGTTCAAGCTGCCAGAGCAAATCAACTCGAGCTGCTCAGTTCATGCTGTCAAGAGATTCAAGCTGCTCAACAGTTTCATAAACAGAAAGTGTTGATTTTCAGGAAAGATATCTACACGAAGATTCCAGCATATCTACTATCAGAGAAGTCATAGTCCTTCAAGGAAACA
Organism: Centrapalus pauciflorus; assembly: GCA_020465985.1. Classification (NCBI taxonomy): domain Eukaryota; kingdom Viridiplantae; phylum Streptophyta; class Magnoliopsida; order Asterales; family Asteraceae; genus Centrapalus; species Centrapalus pauciflorus. The sequence continues at coordinate 204,825 of JAANYP010002636.1, forward strand.
AGTCCAAAAAGCAATATAAATAGACAGAATAGGTTTTTCTATTATATAGAAGTTTTCAGCATATTTTGAGTCTGTAATTGCTTTGTTGATTAAGTTTTCATAAGCCTCTAAGGTTGTAAAACCCTAAGAACAGTCTGTGTTCTTCGTCTAATCAAACAGATTAGAGGTGATTGTAATCATTGAATTCAGCAATACAAACAGTTTTGATTACTTCTTATGTTTTATGCTTCATTGATTCTGAAAGTTTTTGTTAAAATAATTAAGTGTTATTCCGCAAACTTTTTAATTAAACTTTGATTCAAAGCAAGATTATTGATTTATACTCTGATAAATTCAAATCAGTTAATCTTGGTTATTCAGTTTTAGATCCTGACAAGTGGTATCAGAGACAGGTTGTTCTTTGTTTTTCAAAGTCGAAAAACTTTCTTTCAAATTTTTAATCTTTTTACAATGGAATTTGAAAATAGCAGCAGTGGATCTGGGCAAGGACTCAAAGTGCCTATGCTCAAGCCCACTGAGTTTGAGATGTGGAAACTAAGGATTCAACAGCATATCCAATTTATTGACTATGCCATATGGGAAGCTGTTGAATTTCCTCCTGTAGTTGATCCAGAACTTGATGAGGAGGGAAAACCAGTCAAAACCCCTCCAAAAACTGAACAAGAAAGGAAGGCTAGAATGAATGAAGTGAAAGCTCTTAGACTTTTACAAATAGCCATTCCTAATGCTTATCAACATCAGTTCAAAAAGTTTTATACTGCTTATTCTCTTTGGAATGCTTTAGAGAAAAGATTTGCTGGTAATGCCAGTAACAAGAGAAATCAAAAGGATCTTTTAAAACAGCAGTATGAGAACTTTTCTGGTGGCAAGAATGAAAACCTTACTCAAATCTTTGACAGGTTCAACAAACCGATCAGTGAATTAGAAAGTTCTAAAGTCAGCCTGGATCAAGATGAAGTCAACTGGAAGTTTCTCAGATCTCTTGGAGAAGAATGGACAGTTTATGCTGCCCAATGGAGAACAAAAGACACTCTCTATGAAATACAATTGGATGATCTGTACAACAGTCTGAGAGTGTTTGAAACTGAGATTGATACTAAAAAGAAATCATTTTCTTATAATCACAATACTGCTCTTCTATCTTCTGAAAAATCTAACAGCAGTGATTCTTTTTCAGGTGGTGATGGCAACTCTGAAGCTCACTATGAGGCTTTTGTTGCCAATGATGGACTATTTGCTCTAAATGCTGAGGACTTAGAACAAATTCATCCAGATGATCTTGAAGAGATGGATTTAAAGTGGCAACATGCAATGCTGACCATGAGGGCCAAAAGGTTTCTTAAAAGAACTGGAAGGACCAACTTCAAGCCAGAACAGAAGGCAAACCAGCTTTTGATAAATCAAAAGTTGAATGCTATAAATGCCATAAGCTTGGTCACTTTGCCAGAGAGTGTAGATCTCAAGGTCAACAGTCATCAAGGACTTCACAGCCCAATCCGACATCCTCATCAACAGCACTTGTCCCTCAAGAAGACAATGTGTTTGACTGGAGTGATCAGACAGAGGAAGAGTTTCAAAATCAAGCTCTAATAGCAGAAACATCAAATGTCTCCTCCACTGAACTACCATCTGAGGTAAATTCTAAACTCTGCTCTCAATCATGCAAAATCATGGTTAAAAAATACAGAGATCATAATGAGAGCATGTGCAAAACTCTAGCTAAGATGGAAGAAAGGAGATATGAATACATGCAAGCCATAGAAGATCTGGAAAAACAGATAAATGATTATAAGGATAATGAGATTCAAATGGGGTATGATAGAACCTATCATGAGTGGGAGAAAAAGGAACTCAATAAGAAAATAGAATCTCTGAATAAAAAGGTAGAAGAGACTGAATAGAAGGTGTTAGAGGCTAATAAGAAACTAGAGTCTGTTAACATAGATCTAGGTAACTTCAAGTTGGCAAATCAAAAGCTGGAACACCTAATGGAAGTACAATTTAAAGACAGGGTGAAATCTCAGGTTAATCCCAAAGAAGGTATAGGATATAGGGCCACTCCTCCTCCATACAACAACAAGTACATACACCCAATGAGTGAGGTTGCTGATAGACTAATCAATGAACCACTAGATGAGTCTATGACTATTGTAGATCCTATCCTTGACAACAGTGCTGAATCAAAAGAAGATCAGATTCAAAAAGGAGACTGTGAGAAAGATCACAAAACAATGAGTGCATCCATAGAAATCCAAGCTCCCAGTAGGAAAGGAAAAGAGAAGATGAGTGTATGCAATGCTACTCCACAAGTTTCTGTACTTTTTAACTGTAACACTGCATCTTCTTCAAAAAATAATACTAAAGGTAAAAATGTTCCAGTCTGCACATGTCAAAAGCATGGTGTTCAAAAGTTTCCCAAACAGCAGCAGGTAAGGGGAAATCAGAGGAACAAGAACCAGAAATTGTCAGATAAATCTGGTTCTCCAATTCAAACTGTCAAAAGATGTTTTCACTGTGGAAGGAAGAATCACTTAGCCAAGGATTGTTTTTATAAACCAGCTGTTGCAAAACAGACTGTGAATCACACAAAATCAAATTCTATTCAGGCAAAGCACTCAAAGGTAGAACCTTCCACATCAGTTCCAAAGAAAACAGTTGATCACAGGTTTTCAAAAGTTAATAAAAAGCAGTCCACAGATCAAAAACAAGTTTTGGCAAAGCCTAAATCAAGTTTTAAACAAATTTGGTGTGTCAAGGACAAATCTTCAGCTCAAACTACTAATGCAAAAGATCAGACTGTTAGTGCAAAATCTGAAGCTGTTAGTGCAAAAACTGAAGCTGTTAGCACTACAAACACAGATCAAGCTGCTGAGCATCAATCTGGAACTGCTAGTGAATCATCTGAGACTGTTAGCAGAAAAGATGATCAAAATAACTGGATACCTCATATCCTCACTAAATACTCTCCAAAAACTCCATCAGTAGATCTCACAAAATATAAAAAGTCAAAAACAGTGTTTAGTTATGTCAATATGCAAGGCCAACCCAAAACCAATTTGGTTTGGGTTTACTCCACTACTGACTGAGCTGTTATTTGTGCAGGGCAACCACAGGTCTCCTCATAAAACAAGATGGCATTTGGACAGTGGATGCTCTAGGCACATGAGAGGCAATCCTGAGTGCTTGTCAAATTTCAAAGGTTTTGATGGAGGTTTTGTTGCATTTGGTGGCAACTCAAAAGGAGGTAAGGTTACAGGTAAAGGTACGGTTAATGCAGGCAACATGACATTCCATGATGTTTTGTATGTTGAACAGCTTAAGTACAATTTATTAAGTGTCTCTCAAATCTGTGACAAACAAAATACTGTTTTGTTCACAGATTCTGAGTGCATTGTTCTTTCTAAAGATTTCAAAGTTCCTGAAAATCTTGTTTTACTAAGAACACCAAGAAAGGACAATGTCTACTGTTTGGACACAGATCTTTTATCTAAATCAAATACCTTAAGCTGTTTGATATCCAAAGCATCATCCAATGAGTCTGCTCTTTGGCATAGAAGGATGTGTCACATGAACTTCAAGTCCATGAATATTTTAGTCAAAAAGAATCTGGTAAGAGGCTTACCACAAAAGGAGTTCATCTGTGATGATCATTGTGTAGCATGCCTTAAAGGTAAGCAACACAAAAGTCCTCATAAGGCCAAAGAAGTAAATTCAATCTCATCTGTTCTTCAGTTGCTACATATGGATCTATTTGGTCCAACTTCTGTTTTGAGTTTGAATAAAAGGGCTTACTGTTTAGTCATTGTTGATGATTTCACCAGATTTACTTGGGTTTACTTTCTTAGGTCCAAAGATGAAACTGCTGAACTAGTTAAGTCTTTTATCCTTAAGATAGAAAACCAATCCAATTCCAAAGTTAAGGTGATAAGATCAGACAATGGAACTGAATTTAAAAATCACATTCTAAACAGTTTCTGTGAGTCCAAAGGTATTGCTAGACAATATAGTGCACCAAGAACACCACAGCAAAATGGTGTAGCTGAAAGAAAGAACAGAACATTAATTGAGGCTGCTAGAACAATGCTAGCTGATTCAAATCTGCCAATGACTTTCTGGGCAGAAGCTGTTAATACAGCCTGTTATGTTCTAATAGGGTTCAGGTTGTCCAATCACAAGGGAAAACTCCCTATGAGTTATTCCATAACAGAAGTCCCCTAATAGCTTTCTTCAAGCCTTTTGGATGCCCATGTACTATCCTTCACACTAAGACTCACTTAGGAAAGTTTGAAAGTAAGGCAGAAGAAGGATTCTTTGTAGGATACTCAATCAAAGCAAAGCCTATAGAGTATACAACAGTGTGTCTAAAACAATTGAAGAAAGTGCCAATGTTGAATTTAATGAAAATACTGCTAATATCAAAGGCACTGGTCCTGATTGGTTGTTTGATTTAGATTCACTAACAAATTCTCTGAGCTTTGTTGAGTATACTGCAGAAGCTGATGCATACAGGATTGAAGCTGCCAACCCAAATTCTCATGCTGCCAATACAATTTCTCAAGCTGTTGGCACAAAGTTTCAGACTGCTGCAGATTCACCAAGTTGGGATGATTACACCACTCTACCACTTCTGTCTTGTGATCCTCCAGGGGTCCTGAATGATACAAATCCAGACACTGAAGAGCCACTCCGAAGTTCTGAAAGAACATCTCCAACACAACAGGAAACAGTCCCAGATTCAAGTCAACCTGTTTCAGAACCTGAACCATTCACTGGTCTTGATGGAGATGATACAAATCTTGGAACTTCTTTTCAAACAGAGAGAGAGCCCACACTAAGAGTTCACAAGTATCACCCTCTCAATCAAATACTGGGTGATCCAAGCACTCCTGTCCAAACAAGGAAGTTGGTTCACAATGAGACTGCTGCTGCTGAACTAGCAGTTCCTGAATTCAGTCTAGCTGCTTTTGAACATGCCTAATTCATGTCTCAACTAGAACCTAAAAAGGCATCAGAAGCATTAAAAGATTCATCTTGGATTGAGGCAATGCAGGAAGAGCTTCTACAGTTCAAGATTCAAGATGTATGGACTCTGGTGGATCTTCCTAAAGGCAAGAGAGCAATTGGTACAAGATGGGTGTTCAGAAACAAGAAAGATGAGAAAGGCATAGTCATCAAGAATAAAGCAAGGCTAGTAGCCCAAGGATACACTCAAGAAGAAGGTATAGACTATGATGATGTATTTGCCCCAGTAGCAAGGATTTAAGCCATCAGACTCTTCTTGGCATATGCAAGCTTCAAAGGATTTAAAGTGTATCAAATGGATGTCAAGTCTGCTTTTCTGTATGGGACAATTGAAGAGGAGGTATATGTGTGTCAACCTCCTGGTTTTGAAGACTACAAGTATCCAGACAAAGTCTACAAGCTAGACAAGGCTCTCTATGGTCTCCATCAAGCCCCAAGAGCATGGTATGACACTCTGTCATCCTATCTTTTACAGAATGGATTCAAGAGAGTCACTCTGGACAAAACACTTTTCACTAAGTCCATCAAAGTTGAGATTCTACTTGTCCAAATCTATGTTGATGACATCATCTTTGGCTCAACAAATGATTGTTTGTGCAAAGAATATGAGTCCCTAATGCACAAAAAGTTTCAAATGAGTTCAATGGGAGAACTCACATTCTTTCTAGGGCTGCAGGTTAAACAGAAGCCTACTGGTCTATTCATAAGTCAATCAAAGTATGTCAAAGACATACTGGAAAAGTTTGGCTATCAAGATACAAAGGTTTCAAGCACTCCAATGGATCCTCATAAACAACTTCATACAGACAAAGATGGCATAGATGTGGACATTCATCTATATAGATCCCTTATAGGATCTCTCATGTATCTAACATCTTCTAGACCTGATATAATGTTTGCTGTCTGTGTGTGTGCTAGGTTTCAATGCTCTCCAAAGGAGTCTCACTTGGTTGCTGTTAAGAGAATCTTTAGATATCTTAAAGGCCAATCACATTTAGGCCTATGGTATCCTAAAGACTCTTCTTTTGTACTAACTGCTTATTCTGACAGTGACTATGGTGGTTGCAACATTGACAGAAAATCCACAACTGGTGGATGCCAATACTTAGGAGCAAGACTGGTCTCTTGGCAATGCAAAAAAGCAGACGACAGTGTCCACATCATCTACTGAAGCAGAATATGTAGCAACTGCAAGTTGCTGCTCACAGGTAATGTGGATCCAAAATCAGCTTAGAGACTATGGTATGAATTTCTTATCCACTCCTATTTATATTGACAACTCAAGTACAATCAGCATTGTGCAAAACCCAGTGAAATTCCCAAAAACCAAGCATATAGAAATCAGATTTCACTTTATCAGAGATTTTAATGAAAAGAAGTTAATCCAAGTTACCAAAATACATACAGATGATCAGTTAGCTGATCTATTCACAAAACCTTTTGATGTAGGAAGGTTCACTTTCCTAGTATCAAATATTGGTATGGTAAACATGGATTAATTGATTTTCATTATTATCTACTCAGTATGCTTATTTAAGGGGGAGATACTGTTTCATTGAAAAGTTGCATAATTTCTAACTAACAGCTTGAGTATTTTCTCAAGCTGCTAGTTCATTTTCTCATGCTGTTAGTTGTTTTCACTTGATCTGTCAAAGTGTGCAGGGTATTTGGGTAATTTCTCAAATGTGTGCGCGGGACCCAACCTTTTCGAAACCTTTAAAGGTCCCAGCTTCGTTCAGTTGTAACTACCAGTTACATATTCTTCTTCCACGGCCTCTTGCTTTCTCTCTGAACGAATCACACATCCTTCTTTCAAACCCTAAACCGTCGTTTCTTCATCAATGGAGTTTGTAAAAGAACACAAATGCCTCCCATACACCCTAAAACACTCTGAACTTCAACCGTTTCATGCAATGATGGATTTCCTCAGGCACTCCCATATCCATTATGCCCTATCCACTAACCCTACTATATACATCTCCCATATTGAACAGTTCTGGAATCATGCATCTGTTCAAACCATCAATGGAGTGCCTGTCCTCATATCCAAGATTGATGAAACTGTCATCAATATCACTGAGGAATCCATCAGACATCACTTGCATCTTCAAGATGCCTCAGGTATAACCGACCTATCCCTTCAAGCTTTACATTTTGGTCTTCAAAATATTGGTTATAGGGGTCCTGCTGATTCTTTTACTTTTCTTAAGGCACACTTTTCTCCTAAATGGAAATACCTTGTGCATATTATTCAGCAATGTTTAAGCCCCAAAAGAACTGGTTGGTCTGAGTTTTCTTCAAATATTGCCACTGCCTTAGTGTGCTTTTCTACTGGCCAACAGTTCAATTTTTCTAACATGATTTTTCAGGGGATGTTAAGGCATCATTCCCTAAAGAATGGGAAATTTCTGATGTATCCTAGGTTTTTGGCAGAAATTATTGCACACACCTGCACAACTCCACATTTACATAAACGGATACATGTTTCCCATAGGCACTCACTGTCTTCAATCAAAAGGCTGTTAAAGCCAAGTGCCAATTTTGTAAGTATAGATGTTCCATTGCCTTCTGCAATGATGAACATCATTCCAAGAAACAGAGGAGAGGGTCTTGAGCAGGCTCAGCCTAACATCCCTGCTACACCCCCAAGACCCCAACCCACTCCTCATGATACAAATATTCCCTCTGATCCTTTTGAACAGCCAACTCGCCCACTAAAATTCTTATACAAAAGGAAAAAGGGACCAGGAGCTCCTTCCTCCTCCTCCCTCAGACAAGAGCCATATATCCCTGTGCAGGAGGACACTTCTGCACAGCATATCCAAAGGGAACCACTTGAGGAAACTCCCATCCTCACTCAGGAGGTGAACATCTTTCAAAGATGGTTCATATGGGTTCTGTGGCTGGCACTACTGATGTTTCTGCAAAAGAGGCACAGGAAAGTGCCAACATCTCTAAGACCACACCCATGGCAACAGCCAGTGTGCAAACACAAGCTGGAAGTCCCCAGTACCAAGAACAGAGGGGCCCAGAGGTTTCTACTTCTGGTATTAATGTCAGTGATAGATCACAAGCCCCTCAGGTGTTTTCTGATCTTGAGACAAGTCTGCAACTCATGCTTTTGACGGATCCCAAGCTGAAACCTGTTGTAGCCATGTTGGAATATCAAATGTCCATCATTGCTGCACAGAAGGCTCAAATTTTTGCTCTCAAGCAGGCAGAGACTGCTCAGAATAAAAGAATGGATTATCTTCACAAAGGGTTCACCCTCTGTGGAAATAAAATCATGAAATTAGAGCAGATGATTCAAACCCAAAGGGCAAAGGTTGTAGGTCCTTCTGACCAAACCAATGCTTCCAAAAAGGGGGAGAATCAGGAGGTTCCCAAATCAGTCCAAGCAGCTCCAACACCATCAGTCCAAGCAGCATCAACAGTCCCACCTTCTAGGCTATCAGTCCCAACAGCTTCTCAAGCTGTTAGCCTAGACACTCAAGCTGCTTCTTCAAAAGCTACTGGAGTTGTGATCAGGGAAGGCATTCAAGCTCCATCAAGTACAGTCCAAGCATCTGCTGCAAAAGACAAGGGCAAGGGCATTCTTATTGAATCTCCAAAGCACAAATTCTCCTCCAAAGAAGCCCAGATTGCCTTTGATGCTGAAGTTGCCAAGAAATTGGCAGAAGAAATGGACAAAGAATTAGATCAGCAAGCCCAGCCCCCAATAGATGATGATGAGACATTAGGTGATTACCTAAAGGGGTTTGTGGGAAAACAAGGTGAAAAGAAGAGAAAGATGCCAACAGGGCACACCAAGGCTGAGCACAGAAGATTCTTAATCAATTTTGCCTTTGCAGCAGGAATTCCAAAGAAAATGGCTCAGTCCATGACTACTGAAAAGCTGCAGGAGATACATGATAAAGAAATGGAGAAAATAAAGAAAACAAAAGTCTCTCCAGAAGTTCATCCATCCCAAGAAGTCCAACCATCTAAGAAATCAGTCCAAACTGAAGCTGCTGCTAGTGCATCTGTTCCCACTGATCAAGTTGTTATTCCTTCATCTGTTAAAAGAGTGCTATTTGAGCAACAAATGCAAAAGATCATGGAGATAGAAAAGTTGATTGATCAACATGATTTCACAAAGCCTCAAATCAACTACTGGTTTGCTAAGTCACTGGATGAAAGAGATTT